>PVKM010022748.1:0-21648 GCA_004027735.1 Carollia perspicillata
AGGGAGTGGGGAGCCCTGGAAGATGAGTTGCACTGTAGGACTCCTCCTGCCAGAGAACCAGAGGCCACACACCGATGGGGGAGGAGGGAGCAGTCTTCCGGGCATCTCTGGGGAGACAGCTGCTTGTCCATCAAGGGTCGTTCTCCGGAGCGGGGACGTGGGTGCGAGCCCATCCATACAGGAACCCGGGAATAGGCAACCAGTTTCGTAAAGGGAGTCTGGGCATCTGGTATACAGGAGTGCAACATTCTGAACTGGAGCTTTATATATGGTTTTGAATTTATTCCTTGTAGCAGGTATTGAGCATCATTCCCAGTGACTTGGCCAATTAGAGAGGCTCATGGAGAAAGTCCATCGGAGAGCAACAAAGTAACTGAGGGTTTTTTTTAAAAAAAATAGGTCCCATGGGGTCAAATTGGAAAGGATTTATCTCAGAGAAGCAGCAGCAAAGAGTCGAATCACTTTCCTCAAGTATATATGAGGGATTATTAAACAGTACGTCTTCGGGATGCACTGAAGAGTGTTTTATTTTGTTTTAATCTCAACTGAGGACAGAATGAAAGGAGATGAATTAAAACTGCAGCTGGAGGGGGTTTCGAGGTGTGCTAGAAATGTTCCTTACATAAGCGCTCTTAGGAATGAGACCGTTCTGGAATATCTCTCCCTGAAGGTCTTTAAGGTAGAATAAGCATTCATCCACTAAGGATGGCCATTCCCTCTAAGAATCATGTCACAGAAACTGTCAGTCCAGGGACACTAGGATGCGAGGGAGGATTTTTCTCCAGACAGAGATACACACTATAAAAGGTCATTATTTAAAAAATTCTGGAGTTAAGTTGAAACTCTGTAAATTTGCTTTAAAATATATAAATCCTCAAATTATCAGTTGTCTTTCCTTCGTGAAATTTTAAGTCAAAACTTCTTCAGGAGCAGAGTGGGATATACAAGTAAAATTATATAAATGAAACCAGGTGTGTGTCTCCCCCTGTAAAATGTACTTTAAAAAATTGTAGAGACCTGGCTGGTGTGGCTCAGTTGGATGGAGCGGTGTCCCCTAAACCCAAAGGCTGTGGGTTTGATCCCTGGTCAGGGCACATACAGGAGGTAACCAGTCGATGTCTCTCTCTCCCACCCCTTTCCTCTCTCTCTAAAAGAAGTGAAAAAGAATGTCCTCGGGTGAGGGTTAAAAAAAGAAAAAAACATTTTAGAGATTGTGTTTTGCAACAGGACCTCCAATGAAACATGAAGCATTTTGAAATTTAGGATAATTTTTTTAAAAGTGGCAAATTTGGATAGAGCACAGATCTGAATCTACATCTGAAGAAATGTAGGTACTTTGACCTCCAAAGTGATAGAAACGGACTGATAGCAGAAGGAAAATACTAATTCTGTTTATGGTTGACTAGTTAGGAATTTGTCTTGTTTTTAACGATGAAGTTTATTTCGTGGCTCCTAGGAGTTGGGGCTAAGGTTGAGTATGAAAAGTGGAACATAGAGCAGGAGAGAACAAGCGGTAACCCCATTGTTCAGCTGCCAGCTGTTCCCATAATACAGAGATAATGTAGCATTGCAGAAACAAGTGTATCTAGAAGGAGAGGGCATTCTAACATGTAACTTAAATGTACCACAAAGAGTAGAATACTGACACCCTAAAGCACTGGAAAGATTAAAATGAGATCAGTGCCCCTAGAGTCTCAAATACCCAGAGTCTCTGAACCTTGAGCTCTGCGTTATCCGAAACCACGGCGTGATCACAGTAAAGCTGTGCCAATGCGTCTCTGGCACAGCTGCAGTCCACTCAGAGCTTTGCTGTTTTGTGAGGTGGACGGATGTACCGTCACCCCCATTTTCCTGATGGAGGAGGAATCGAGGCCCAGAGCGGGTAATACTTTGCCCTCGGGCTCTCAGCTGGTACTTGGTTCTGCAGCTAAGCTGTTACCCATTAATCGGGGCTGTCTGCCTCCCCGGTCTACCTCCTGTCACTTGTGTACACAGAAAAGAATTTCCTAGGAGAAGCAATGCTTTGGAAAGTTGCGAGGAGGATATTGTCAGTTTAGAGGCTTTGTCATACCCACCTGCACAGCCCCAGCGGTTGAGGATGGTGGCGACCCACCTCCTGGGCAGTCGAGTCAGATCGTTTCTGGTTTTTGGGTGGCTTTACTCATGGAACACGATTTGATCCGTGTCTTAAAATTCAAATAGAAAAACTGCTTTATGGTAGAATTTTAATGCAGTGACAACTTCATTGTATTACGTGGCAGAGTTAAATTTCTATGTGTGTTATGAAAACGCACTGTTAGCCATTCAGAAGGATCCTTTATCTAATTGTACTACATTACATTTGCTCATTTCTTATAATGTTTTGCTTGTCTTGCTGTGTTTTTCAAAAAAGTAGAAACCTGGTTTCTAAACCCCAACTTGAAACATCTCGGCACATATTTGAGACCCCTCGTTCCTTTCGTCTCGTCCACAAGTGTCCCAGATAAATCCCACTGTGTTTATTACATGGTGACATTGAACTCGTGACTTGAAGCAGTCTAGAACAAGAAAAGCAGTGATTTTTAAAAATCAATTCCAGGCTTCCGTCTCTGTTTTGCCCAAATGTCCATAGTCGACCACCTTGTGCCTTCTACCAAGACAGGTGATGCAGAGGTCAAACATAGGCAATTATTTTTTTAGAACCTGCAATTGAACTGTGCAAGATGAGTTTCGATGTAGCAGCGGGGACATCGAGGTTCTGCCTGGAATACAAAATAGAATACAAAGAGTCGGTTGTGACTGTTGTTTAATGTGGTTGAAAACCCACGGGGCAGGGAGTGGGTCCTTGTTTTGATCTTGAGAACCCGTGTCACCGGCACTTTGTAACCACGATGGCGTGAAGAAGGTGCCGACCTGTTCTCTCCGCCGCTCGGTACGCGGTGCCGGCCGTTACTTCTGTTTCAACTTCCGTTTCCTCTTGTGGCAGCTCAAGGAGTACGAGGCCCAGCACCGGCAGTCAGCCGCCCTGGACCCTGCCGACTGGCCCGACGGTTCTTGCCCCACATTCGACGGCTCGTCCAACTGCAACGTAAGTTTTCTTTCTCTTTGAGCATCTTGAGCACCTCTACCGAGAGGGGGCAGTCTGCACAATTTCAGCCTAGCGTTCTCAGTTCCCGCCAGGAGCGGAGAAGGAGCATTTGTTCTTACGTGTTAACTCCGTATTCTTGACCCAGTAGAAGCACATCGAGTAAGCAGAGTGCTCTTCGTGCTGGGTGTTCTCTAGTTCTCAGCATATATAAAACTTCGGATTTGCCATTGGAAGCATTTTTTAGGGGCTCGGTGCAGTAGCATTAAGTATAGTCACGTTGCTGTGCAATCGTCCTGTTCGTCGGCTGTAACAGAAATTCCACAACCATTAAACAGTAATTCCCGAGCCTCCTCTCCCCACAGCCCCTGGAAACCACCGTTCTCCCTTCCATCTCTATGAATTTGACCATCCTAGGTACCTCCTATAAGTGAAATCGCATAATGTTTGTCACTTTGGGTGTGGCTTATTTCACTCGGCGCAGTGTTTTCAGGGTCCGTTTATGTTGCAGCGTATGCTAGACCTTCATTCTTTCGATGGATGAGGACGCGGAACACTGATTCCACTGCACACAAAAACCACATTCTGTTAACCCGTTCATCTGTGTATGCACACCTGGCTGTTTCTGCTTGTTGGCTACTGTGAGCAGTGCTGCTCCGGTCATTGGTAGACAAGCATCTGTTCGGGTCTCTGCTGTCGGTTCTTCTGGGTATATTCCTAGGAGTGGAATTTCTGGATCGTAAGGTAATTCCGTGTTTAACTTTTCTGAGGCGCCACCGTCCTGTTTTTCACAGTGACTGTACCATTTTACGTTCCTGGCCACAATGCGGGAAGGTTCCAGTTTCTCTATTAACACCAACACTTTCTACCCCTCTTTCCCGTTTTTGGTTAATGGTCATTTAAATGGGGGTGAACTAGGACCTCACGGTCATTTTGGTTTGCGCTCCCCCAGTGACCGAGGTGTTGAGCAGCTTATTGGCCATTCGTACGTCCTTGGTGGGACGTGTGTTCAAGTCACCTGCCCATTCTCAAATTGGGTTGTTTTGGTGTTGGTCATTGTGGGCGTTCTTCATATACTCTGGATGTTAATCTCTGACCAGATACGTGATTTGTAAATATTTTCTTCCATTCTATGGGTCGCCTTTTCACGCTCTTCAATCCACTTTTCTTTTGTCGCCTGTACTTTTGGTATCATATCCAAGAAATCACGACCAAATCCAACGTCATTAAGATTTTCTCCTGTGTTTTCACTTTAAGAGTTTTATAGCTTTAGTCCTCTGACCCATTTTAGGTTAATGTTTGCATAGGATGTAACATACGGGTCCAACTTCACTCTTTTGCAGGGAGATACCCAGTTTTCCTGAAACCATTTGTTGAAAAGACTGTCCTTTCCCCAAATGGTCTTGGCACCCTTTTTGAAAATTCATTGACTATATACACAGGGGTTTATTTCTGGAATTTCTGTTTATTCCATTGGCTTATGTGTCTGTTCTTTTGCTAGTGTCATACTGTTTTGATTAATGTAGCTTTGTAGTAAGTTTTGGAATTGGAAATTGTGAGCCCTCCAGCTTAGCTCTTAATTTTCAGATTGTTTTGGCTATTGAGGTCAGTGGAGATCCCCTGTGAAGTTTAGGATGGGTTTTTCTATTTCTGCAAAAAACGCTATGGGATTTTAATAGGGGTTGCATTGGCAACAGATCAATTTGGGTATTTTCATCTTGGGTAGTATTTTCATCTTAACAATATGAAGTCTTCTAATCCACAAACACAGGATACCTTTCAATTTATTTATGTCTTCTTGAATGTCTTCCACCAATTTTTGTGGTTTTCAGTGTTCAGTAAGTCTCACCTCCTTAAGTTTATTCCCAAGTATTTTTTCATCGTAAATGAATTTTTTCTTTCTTTGTGCATTTATTCATTGCTACTGTATAAAATTGGAACTGATTTTCACATGTTGCTAAATTTGTTTATTATCTTTAACTTTTTTTGGTGCATTTATGTGGAATCTTCAGGGCTTTCTACAGGTAATAGCATGTCATCTATGAACAGAGAATCTTATTTTTTTATTTTCCACGTTGGAATTTTTTGTTATTCATGCTGCTTTAATGTGACCACTACTTCCTGAACTAGGAGTTCCACAGAGATTATAGGAATTAAAATTCCAGAGCTTCAGACCTACGTTTCACGGTGCCATCATCGAACTGTGAGGTCTTCCTTTGTGGAGTGGTTTTGTTTGTCAGGTCATCCGTTCCTTGTAATCTGGAAGCAGCTCCGCCTCCCATGTCTTCAGTCTCCTGTCTTCCATCTGTGCTCCATTCAGCCAGTCATTGCTAAAGCACACCTTTTCCTCACACATCCTGTGTTGTAAAAAAAAGTCTGGTTGTTTCCCGGTTCTTTCAGGTACATTCCAAAAGTTATTGGCACACCCAAAACCGGACGTGATGGTGCCTTAATCAGTTTCTCCACTCTCATCTGTCACCTCCTCCCCCGGCAGGCTCCCCTCCAGCCACGCCGGACCCCGCACGTTGCTGGATACGGCTTGTATTTTCACGCTCTGCTTTCATTCACGCATCTTCCTCTGCCTGAAACGTATTCCTTCAGATTTTTCCAGGTGTAAACCTCTGTGTCCTGCAAAGCGAAGCCCGACTGCCTTCTCCTCTGTGAAACTTTCTTTAACCTCCTCATGTATAGTTGATTGCTTCCTATTCTGTGCTTTGCAAAACCAGCTGTAGACACGAACCCTCAGGTTACCCTGGAGTACCAGGATAAACTGGCCATGTTTCTGCCCACCTTGGAAGTCAGTCACGAGCTCCCTGAACAAGAAGGGCATGCTGTGTTACTCTGTGTCTCTGCTGAGTGCCTAGCTTAGTGTTGGCTCATGTAGCGTGTTTGAAAAATGTGGAATGCACAAAGTTGTATTTGAACGGTCATCCTTCCTGGCTGCTTTAGAGCATGTCTCGTGTTTTGCAACTACAGACTCAGTCTTTGCCATTCTTTGCGTCTAAGCAACAAATGATGGCTTATCAGAAGTGCATGTAACCCTCCTACTACCTACTTTCCCATGATTTCTGGGATCAAGCACCAGATTTCCATGGCAGCCAAGGAAGAAAGAAAAGATGATCAATTTGGGAGCCTTGCTTGGTTTGCTGTTGTGTGGAAGTGACCGAGACGTTGCATAGTCACTTACAATAGTGAATGTGTTGTATGCTAGCCAGCAGCGCGTCCTGGGACCATGAGGTAATCAAAAGAGCCATGTCCGTGGTTTTCAGTGTGCC
This sequence comes from Carollia perspicillata, assembly GCA_004027735.1. NCBI lineage: Eukaryota > Metazoa > Chordata > Mammalia > Chiroptera > Phyllostomidae > Carollia > Carollia perspicillata. Next base: position 6,340 of record PVKM010022748.1, read on the forward strand.
TTTTTGGGTCTCTTATTCCCAACTCCTAAAGACCAACATAAGTGTAAATCACGAACCTACGGAATCATGAAGAGTAAATACAGTAACTCAGGACTGATGTGAGTCAAACCCAGCTCCGGGAAGAACACAAAGACCTAGTTGTCCACAGTGGGTCCTTTAGTATCAGACTCACTGTGTACTGTCCTGATTAATGGCATCTGAGTCAAGGGGAGCGGTGATAAGACTCCGTCCCTTCAGAGAACAAGGACTGTCCTGAAAGCGCACACAGTCAGATGGCAGGGAGAGAGGCTTGTTTCCCTGGGAAAAAGTTTATATAGATTGAGCTCTGTGGGCATTTTGAACAAGCCACTAAGAAAGCATTATTAGGTACTGGTTTGTTGGACTCCTTTCAGGGTGTGACTCAGAAACACCAACTCGATGTAAATGGTCAGGATGAAGTGGACTCTTAAAGGGTGGGCATTTCATTCCTTGAGCAGTTCTTCCTTCCTTTAGGGGACGCTGACGAAGTGCATGCTGTGTACCACCAGGCAGGCACGGTGCTAGGCATCCGGGTCCCAAAGGGGACACGAAGGAGAAAGAGCAGGCCCGCCCGATGTGGCACACAGTCACTGCAGTGGGGCACACACGGTCACCCCCACAGACACTCAAGAAGCCACGCACACACATTTTGCTGTGTTAGCTTTTCAGCAAACTGTGTCTTCAGACATGGTTCAAAAATAAAGTCAGCTGGTCCTGGTTGGACAGAGGGCCAGGAATGCCCTGTGCTCCCTCCTAGTCCGCACAGCCTTCCAGAAGCTCCGAAGAATGACTCCTCCTTCAGCTGAGGGATGTGGGTATAGACGGGCTATCCCGCAGTGGGGAGAGTTCGCTGAGGCAGGATTATTTACCCTGTGCGTGTTGCTGGCTCACTTTCCGCAAACACCCACGGCCACCTCCCTGGTCATAACACGGCCCGCCACCGTGGCCACCGAAGTTAGCCTGAGCTTGCGTGTCATCCTGATGTGCGTGACACTTACCCCTCCCACTGACTGGTCTGCCCTGTGCTTCCACGGAGACTCAGCAAAAAACTCCCATCCAAAACATTCCTCGGTTCGTCCAGATTTGCCTGAGAACAGAGTAATTAATTTCAGATAAATACCCCGTGTCCCGCCGCGGCCGTGCTGTGTTAGGCGCTTTGATTATCTTCTGTGTGACAGCCAGGGTTTTTCGGTTTTCTATCGATTCTTTTCTGTAGTGAGATGTAAATAGCTCCCTGGCCGTGGTCGGGAATGCCCAGGCCATGGACGCTTCAGGGACCATGAGGCCTTTGTCACCAGACCTCAATGCCTGTATTGACGTCTGTCATGCTCGAGCGTCTCATTGGCATTGATTTCACGGGCTTCTCCACCCCCCGACTGGCGGGAGATAATTGCGTGTTCGCTTCACAGTAAATCCATATTCACATTCCTGGTTCCTGAGAATGTAAAGCACTAAAGATAGTGACCAAGGGAAGTGAAAAATAGCTCTCTCTTTGCCAGAAGAGGGTCTGTTCTCTGCTGCTTTCCATTAATAATAAACTTCTGTTGTGCGTGTTCAAGTTGTTAAAAAGAGTTTCTGGCTGAGTACCTCACTTGTTTCCATATAAATAGCTGAACGTTTGTTTAATACCTATACACATATGTGTACATAGAGGTATATGTGTATGTATACGTGTGTGTGTGCATGTATGTATACGTGTGTGTGTGTGTTTCATTTTATTTTGGTAGGTTTTGTTTTCCTTTGCCTCCTCCAGGGAGAAGGTTATAAGAATTCTCATTTTAAGCCTTCGACTTTGTGGCTTAAGGCTCAATTTACCTTCTGGTTAAGAAAAGGCTTGAGGAAATTATGCTTTCCCTCTTTGGGGTTCATACTTCTTTTCTCAAGGCATAAGTTTTAGTAAATCCTAGTTTCTAAGTTTCTATAAAATCGGTACTGGAGAGTTGGTGATCTGTATCTGGTGCTTAAATAGTAATGAAAATGTCTGCAGTGAAGAAGCGTCTTTCTCAAAAATGTCCAACTGTAAATTATTTGATTATGGTGCCATTTATGTTATTTTTAAAACCTATGTTAATGTGTTAAGAAAAATCGAAGCAAGACAAATGCCAGCGAAGCGCCCAAACTGCGAGCGCCGACTTCGGTCCCACCGAGCCGTTCCGCTCCACACGGAGCGCGTTGCCAAGGAAGCTGGAATCGCATTTCTGTGTCTGGAGCTCCTTACGAGGGCGAAGCCACTACGGTGAAGTATTTTGTGACTGAATTATTTTGTAAAGCGAGCCATCGTTTCATAACAGAGCAGTTTTACACTTGGGGAAATTCAGAGCTGGAAAATATTTGTGCAGGGAATGCTATAATGATGTCGTAACTGCGGTGTTGGAATAATACCTTAGGCCCATGTGTGCCTCTCTGCATGGCCTTTCATTCCGCCTCTAAATATGTCTGTGCCGTGAACCTAGTTTGAGATGCAGGGCAGCCATGCGACTGAACTGTGTTTAAAATTTTGGGTAACAGAACGCCAGGTGGTCCCTTCTTCCACTTTTTACAAAAATACTGTTTTGAGTGTTTCCTGGATGGAGGTCTTTTAAGGTCTCAACGGAAATATCCCCGTATTATGAGATGTTTTGGGTGGCATAATGCAAGCTCGTTAAACCTTTTGGGGCTTTCTAAAATTGTAAACCGTAAACTCATCTCTTGCCAGCAGGCGGATTTTACTTAGAGTCGTGTCACCGGCCCCCGCAGCAGCCATAGCCTTAAAGCCGGAGATTTCAGGTTTAAGGTTCTGGTAGGAGAGGTTGCCACAGCCTTGGTCTGGCCTAGAACTTCCTAAAACAGAATGCGCTGGAAAACCGGAGAGCCTTCCACAAAGTCACTTTTTTGGTGGTTCTCGTAGTGAGTGGCTTAATTTCTGTCATGGTCGAAGAAAAGGCTAACGGTTCAGAAGGTGCCACAGAAGGTGGGGGAAGCCGCCGGGGCTCGCGGGGTGCCCCCGTGGGGGCAAAGCGGTGGCCCTGCTTCTGCGAGGGTCGTCTGTGTAGCCACGCGCCCTTTGTAGATGCTCAGGTACGCTGAGCTGAGCCAGATTTTGAAGAGAGCGGCTATTTTGAATATTTCTCTTTTGCTGGGGTGAACTTCTAGACAACATCTATGAAATAAAATTATTAGACATTTTATTGTTTAAGTTTCAAAGGTATTAAAAGAAAAATATAAACCAGGTGTGATTGGGTATCTCATTTGGGGACATCTGATCCTTCAAGAAAACTTTTAAAAAATGACAACACAGGGTGAATACACAAAAATTTCATCCACCTTCAGCTATTCTCAGCAATTGAAAAAATAGATATGCTCATATTTTTGCTGATTCTGAGAGAACCTTCACTGGACGTACAAATTACGTGAGGACTCACGCATGCCACAGCATTAGAGTTGGCGCATGGGTGTAGTGAAGGCATCTACATGGAAACGCTGACCTTGCTTTTAGTTTTAGGCTCTTACATGGCTGTGCTCTCTGAGAAAACTTGAGAGGGTAGTGTCCAAGCATAAAAATAACTTGCATTTCTAAATAAACCGTTTTAATGTTTTAAAATCTCTTTTGCTACAGAATTTCCCCCCCATAATTCTTAATATATGAGTTTGAGCTTGAAGGGGTTCTAGTGGGTAAGGTCCGTGCCGACTGGGGCCAGAGCGCGGTTCTGCTTGCCGAAGCGCGGATGGCCGTGTTAGTGAGGATGACACGCAGGGCTGCGTGGATGTCTGCTTCGGCCCTTCATTTCTTGAATAGAGGAAAGGCTCTACTCCCCCGACTTGTAATATGACCAGGAGAAAGAAGGAGAAACCATGGCCAAGCAGTAATTTGCCAGAGGGCATGTATACCCTGTGTCCTTGGGACACATACCAGTGAGTCTTTATGACATGGTTTGTTACATTGTGCTCAGGTCATGAACATCTTTCTAAATCTTTCTAAAGGTAACTTGTTAAAAGTGACTTTTATCGATTCTTGTCTTTTCATACCTACTTGAAGCCTTCAGGTGATTATTCACCTTTACGGGTACTTTCTATAATTTTTTTTTAAAATTTGGCTGGGTGGGAATGTACAGGAGGAAATATTACTCGTGATTTTAACAAAAGTGATTTTGAAACTAAAGTGATAGTAACATAAGGGGGTATTAGATTCTCCTTAGAAGAGTAAAAGTAATGATCCTTCCGACCTGCGGCTGATGGTGAGAGTGTGAGGCAAAGCCACCCCCTGGAACAGCACCCGGAGCGAACTCTCAGAGGAAGATGTCGTTCTGTGTGGCCGTCAGCTGACTGAGAGCCACCGCTCAGTGGGGCGGTCACTTCCTCCGTGCCACCCGCCCACCCCCGGCCTTCGCCCTGGGACAAGGGCCAGAGCTAGAGGCGTGTGCTTGCTGTGCGTCCTGAAGATCATCCTATTAAACACAATTAGACAAGAAGGAGGCTCTGGCCTCAGGAGAGCCAGGCGTTTGCCCAGCGTGGGCAGGCGAGGGGGCTGGTTCAGCTCCCAGACGTGAGTCAGATGTGGGACGAGCGGGGATCAGAACCCGCTGGCTCTGCATCTGTGGGCAGAGTGTTTCACCTCTTTGTGCCCCCGTGTTCTTGCTCTCTGTCCCACACGGGTGTTGCAGGGATGAAATGGCACCGGGTACCCGGTGTATGTCGGCGCCTGTTACGTTACAGGAGGGTATTCTACCTTTCCATTGGCTGCTGGCCTCCACACACTTGGGCTCCTGGGAGGGTGCTATTCCTGTACCTACCAGCAACATGGCAGCAGTGCTCATACTAACAGCAGCTAGGCTACAGTTATCGGAAGGCTTACTGTAAACAGCGCATGTTCACTTGGTTATGCTTTTGCCAATCACACATTCAGTTTATTTTCTGTTTCAGAAGGTTTTAATCATATGTATAAGTGGATTTGGGGCGGGGGGTCTGGCATGGTTTTAGCAAGTGCATTTAGGAGTGCTGTCTGGGAGGGAGAAGCCGTTAATTGCATAGAAATTACCCAGAGTCACACAGTGCTAACAAGGCAGTCTTACAGACCAAGTGCGTACCCGCTGGGTTGGAGCGCATGCCCAGGGCTGCCCCGGAGATAACTGGAAACCTGGCTGTTTGCACCTGGCAGATTAAGCAGGTACGTCCCTGTCTCCACTGGTGTGCGCGGTTACAAGGAGTTGAAGGCGCAGCCCGAAGGCTCACCTCAACACACCAAGGGCCCCGCGAACAAAAATGCATATGCCAGAATACGCGGGTACTACGTGACAAAATACTATTTTTGAACATGTTGAAATTTAAGATAGCTTCTGATACACTCTGGTCTGTTACTTCTTTTATGAGTTGGAGCCATGTGAAACTGGAGATAGTAGCTTTTGAACTGTAAAAACGGCAGTTAATTAGTTCAACCTCCTACCTGAATGGCAAACAGGGTATACCACATTTCCCCTGCTAGCCGATTATATCTAAGTGCAGATATTTGTAATGCAATCTGGGGGAAGGTTTGGCATTTAGGTTTTGCCATGTCACTTTCTTACTTTGCTCTCGGCAGTAACCTCAGGGAGGCTGGTGATAAGGGAGGATTTCTGTCCCTTGATTCATCATATGTTAATTCCTCCTTAAATTATTGGCCCTAGTGACAAATCTTAGGTAACAGGGGGGTTGTTGGAGAGGTACCCAGGCCCTTTGGCGGTTCCTGAGTAGGATCCTGTCTGAGGGCCACCTCCAACCTAAGTTAACTTACCCAAGTCACAGGCCGCCCATCCCTTCAGGGTCCATTTGAATTTTAAGATGCCACCGTTACCGTTATATCAAAACTCTTAGCACTGTAGCCAGTCATCAGACAGGGACATTCATTGGAAGAGCAGTGTTTTTAACAACCAAGTACACATTCAAATTAGTCTCAGAGTAATTTCTGTAGAAAAATCCCTTCGCTGTCTTCTCTCTCCCTACTCCTTTCCCTCTTCGTACCAGAGCGCACCCTCTGAAGGATGTCCTGTTACTAGTATAATGCTGACAGCATGGCATGCTTGCTTCCCAGCAGGGCGCCTCCTTCTTACCTTGCACGTTGGATCCAGAGTATAGGTGAAAGAAAGCATGTCCTCTCGAACATTCTTATTTCTGCATCGTGCATTTATTCAGTACCTGCTACGTGCTGCCCGCCAGACGCAGGGAGTTGCATTTAAGGAGAGACACACGAATGGATGGCACGACTGGGGCTTCACGGGGGTATTGCTGCGTAGTGCAGAAGGTGCGCCCAGAAAGTTGCTAAGTCCAGTGAGCCCCGGTGCGGGGCTGGGGGTGGTGGTCGTGGAAGCCTTCCCCGGGAAGGCGGCCGAAACCCAGCAGGAGCAGCAGGAGTTCACCAGGAGGAGTGAGAGGCGCATGCAGGGAGCAGCAGGGGCACAGACCTAGGGAGAGAGCTGGGTCAATCTTAAAACCGGGTCGTAAGAGAAAGTGGATTTAAATAATACAGCTTTTCCCCATATCAGTATTTTAACTTCTAGATTCTATCCTTTGCTTATTCTTAGTTACACATTTAATTGAAATTGGCTGCAATTGGTGCTTTTGGTCTATTTTCTTCTTTTTTTAAAAAAGTAAATTTTAAAGATTTTTTATTTGTTTATTTTTAAAGAGAGAGGAAAGGAGGGGGAGAGGGAGAGAAACAGCAGTGCAAGAGATCCATCAGTTGGCTGCCTCTCGTACACCCCCAGCTGGGGACTGGCCTGCAACCCAGGCTTGTGCCCTGACTTGGGATCGAACTGGCGACCTTTTGGTTCACAGGCAGGCACTCTGTCCCCTGAGCCACACCAGCCAGAGCGATCTATTTTCTTATGACTGCAATTTTTAAATATATATTCATGTTTCTCATTTTGTCTCTGCAGACTCTTTTAATTGATTTACGTTCTTATTACATCATTTTATAGAGTGAAGCAACTGTTAGGAATTATTTCTTCCCATTCCTTGAGTTATATTTTCTTGCGATAGAGTGATGGGATCAAAAGATATGATCTTCGTGTTTTTCATGCTTTTTCTCTCAGTTCAGTTTTATTTTTTCCTCTCCTCCTTGCTCTCGTTTGTTTGAATAGTTGTCATGCATCTCATGCCTGCGTGGCTTGGGTCAGATTTGCTATTTGTGATGATATAATGAGAACTTTTTGACCTTTCCCCATGTTATCTGACAGTAGATTGTTTTTCTTCTGAGCTACAGTTGAGGGTTCTTTTTTTTCCTGTGGCCCATTTATGTTGGTTATTGCTATAGCCTGAGGTGATGGCCAGGGCAGAAGGACCCCCACCGAGCTGGGTAGCGTTCTTCATTGGACACCTGGGCCCTTCCTCCTTCCGCCTAAGATTGTGTTAGGTGTGCCGGCTCGTGCTTCAGGCCGCTTATGCGCAGGGGAATGGGGGTGGGCACAGGCGGCCTGCCTTCATTCATTCCTCCAGCTCCCGGTGAATTTCTGGGGACTTTATTTCAGTCAGGATCAGCCTTACTATTGACTTTCCTTCTTTTTGCTGCTTATTCTCCCGAAGTAATTTTTACTGCCCCTGGATCAGAAAAAGATTTTTTTTAGAAGAGGCCACCCCTTTTGCTTCTTTTGAGATTTCAGGTTATATGAAATGATTTTCAAGATTCCCACCGTTCTGGTTATTGGAGAAGTGAGGGCCTTTTTCACGAGTCTTAGAAATTTGTTTCTTACCTTGATCATAGAATTTTAAAGTTTAATATATTTGCCTATATTCCTTTCCTTGTTTGGTTGCTCTTGGTAAAATATTTCTGATTGGATGGATGGAGATATATATACACACACGCATATATATATATATACGGATATATATTTACATATATGTTTATATTTTGTGGTGGGGGGGGCTGTTGCTCATTTTGTTACTCGTGGAGGATATTCTGTAGTTTGGTTTCAGCAGCCATCACAGACCTGATAGTGTTGCCATTTAGGTAACCATAAACAACCTCTCCAGCTGGGGTCCCAAGGATTCAGCCTAGATTTCTATCATTTGAAAGTAAATTTGCTCATCATTTATTCTACAAACAAAAGGAGAATTGGGTTAAGATTGTGGATTGCGACTCTAGGACAGGACACAGGCCCACCTGCCTCCAGCTTCAGCAGATGGCCATGCTCCCCTGTCGGCCAGTGTTGTGATTGGAGGAAAGAACTTGGTGTCCGTACCTTCCCTCCCTCGCCAGGTGGTCCGTCGGCTCTCCCCATCCCCACACCGCTGTGTGCTAGGCCAGGTGGCGTGACGGCTCTGGCCAAGAAGTCATTGCCTGGTGTGTAAATCAGCCAGTCCGAGGTACCGTAAAAGTCATGCGATGTTGTGAACACCACCACCCAACCCCATGGGAGACTGACGGCTTCTGGGATGAACACTTCCACCAGCTCCGGCAATTGCAGCCTCCAACGCATCTGTAATTGCCCCGCTTGGCAGTCCTGTTCTGAATCATCCTTTTTCCATGGCACGGACTCTGTGAGAGTCGAATGCACTGGGGGATGAGTGGGCTTGCTGTTCTGCTGAAGTCTTCAGTGTGTCTGACACCGTCGATCCGCTTTCGGTAACACTACCCCCTCTTCCCAGAGGGGCCTCCAGAGCTGTGAACTCCCTTCCCAGCACCTCCTTCTTGTTACCGGAGCTCACCTCTCACACGAACGACAGAGTCCTCTGACCTGTGGGCAGGGGGGTGTAATCTCAAGCAGAAAAATCTGCCGAAGATGTACAGAGTGAAGAAAAAGTCAGTTCTCTTTCCTCCACTGCCCTTCCCCTCCCCGCACCCCTTGTTGGAGAAAAAAGGACGTTTGCTCTGCCCGAGGCAGCTCGCAGAATGTAGGTGGGGGGCTTACCTGCTCTGGAAGGTTCTCTACACTCGCCTGGCTGTGGGACTCTGGAGGTCTTATGTATTCTTTCTCTTCCTCATGGGGAAACTTACAGCATTATTTTGGGGGTGATTAAAAGCAATTCAAAGTTCGTAGGTTTAAGAAAGAGAGGTTATTGCGGAAGGTAGCATTCTTTTGCTGCTCCTTTGGTTTTATAGTTTTTTAAACAGTTTCTTAAGTGGATTAAGTGCTGACAAGCCTTTGTCCCTAAGGAATGGTGATATCACCTCAAGTTCTCCCATAGTTTTTACAAATGAAAGTATCATGTAATTTTCTCCTCTTCTGCCGCCTTCTCCTCCTCCTCCTTTTCCTTCAAATCTGGTGACAACTAGTTAATTTTGAAACTGCCAAAGAGATTATTTCAGTGCTACACTGCACCTCGGGGAGAAGAATGGAATCTCATTTTTTTCCCTTAAGCTAACAAAAATCCTCTAATTTCAGAGGGCAATGATGTCACCAGCTAATGAGCAAAATATTTCTGACTAAACATATGAATCTTTCCCTGAATCCTTTGAGAAATAAATGTAAAAAAAACTTGCAACATGTTTCATATTTTACTACTCTGATAACTCATAAACACTTTTTAGAGTAATTCTGGCTTCTTTAAAAGAGTGAGGAGAAGTATTTTTATAAACCCAAAGAATAACAACATTACCCGATGGCTGTGACCGGAAGGCCCCTGCCCCAGCTGTCCTGGAGCCTCTATGCCCCAAGGTAGGGAGTGGCCTTGAACGCATCACTTCTTGGCCGAGTGGACGGAGCTCTGGAATGCTGCAGAGGTTATGAAATCCAGCTTGGGGAAGAGGAGGGCCTAGAGCTGTTGTTGATTGTTGTCACATGCTGTTTGTAGAGGCAAACAAAGCATCTGTGACTGTCCAGATAGACAGGCATCTAAGGTCGGGGTGGGGGAGACAGTGGGGCCACGTGGCCACCGGCACGCTGGACATCCAGGCTCACAGAGGAACGTGGGAATGCCCCCAACGCTGGGCAAGCGCCTGCCCGCCCCTCACTTCCCAGCCAAATGCGAGTTCCCCACATCCCCAGTCCCTGCGTCTCTGTTCCTCTCGGGCATTTATCTCAGTTGACACATATGAATCCTATTTCCGAATTTCTCTTGGGCTTTCGTTCTGGAGTAAAAACTTCGTAAGTCCGTGTAAAACTAGCTTGTTATTTCTGCACCTTGCTCTTGATTCACTGTGTTCATTCATTCATTCATTCATCCATTTCAATGAGGAAATATCTACTTAGCATAAACATAGATACTATTCTTACTTATCTAAATGGAAAAAATGTTGTAATGTTCAGTGTTGGCAATTGTGTAGGGAAACATTACTTCTGCGACTTAAAAATAATACAGGTTTCTTCTGAACAAATTGTTAATGTGTATCAGAAGACCTAATGATACCTCCCGTTGGTTACCCATCAATTCTATAACCTAATAATCTATTCTACAAAGAGACTTAGATGTCTTAGAAATTTCACACCATGTCCATCGGAGTATTATTTGCAATACTGAAAAATTGGAAACCTGCACATATCCAATAATGGGGGTATTGTTTAAATAAATTATGTTATACTTCTAGGAATGACAACCATTGAATTATTAATGTATTTATTTGTTGACATAGGTGAATGTGCAGAATTTTAAAATGCAGGTTATAAAACCAGTACTTATGGAAGGTTTCAGGGTTTCTCTAAAGAGGCTCACAATTATAAGTGAGCACTTGATTTCTGCTTACACTGTGTTCACATGAGGGAGACTTTGGAGACCCTGCTAGTGACCTTGGGAAGGGGAGCAGCTAAAGAACGTGAGGCCGTTTTTTGTAAAAACAAAACGTAGAAGCATAAGAGCGTATAGCGTGTGTGTGTGTGTGTGTGTGTGTGTGTGTGTGTAACAAGTGATGGAACATAAACGAAAATACTATGCATTTTTCTGCCTGAGTAGGGGGTTGCAGGTGATTTCTCATTCCGTTTTGCATTGCTGCATTTTCCAAAGTGTCTGTAATTAAATATGTAGCATGTAGAATCGAACACAAGCAATAAATGTTGCTAAAACATAGGCACAGAAGCAAATAGGACACTGCTCACTGTCCTCCTGAAGTGTAGCGAGGGCCTAAGTAGCCCAGTGATTGTGGCGTATTTTGTGCTAAGTCCTGTGGTAGAGTCCGTTTGGGTTGTTGGATAACCACACAGTCTAAGGAAAGGGAGGAGAAAGGCCAGGAAGGCTGTCCAGAGGAGGGGGCACATGGGGCTGAATGTTGAAGGGCAAGTAGAAGCTGGGGAAGTGGGTGGAGTGGGCAGAGATATTTACCGAAAAGGAACGTACGAGTGCAAAGGCATGCAGGCACGTGAGAGTGTAGGTGTTTGACATGCCCAGGATGAGAAGAACCAGGTGCAACGAAAGGCCCTTTCCACAGAGTGTCTGTGTATGGAGGTGCTGGAAATAAGGGTAGGGCTCTGACCACGCAAAGTCACGTTTCGTGAGAAGGCCTTTGGAATTTGTCCTGAGGAGCTAATGAGCCATCCCTAGAGCAGGAGTCAAATTCATCCTCAGCGAAGTTGCACACCTACTATGTGCTGGGTAAGTTCAAGTCTGCTCTCCAATGAACAAGACCAGCAATCCTTGTCCTCCTGAAATTTGTCTCTGCTGTTTCTACCTTCCCACCACCAAGAAGCTTTCCAGCATGGCCTGGCCCAGCCTGGTCTTTCACGTGTCCCACAGTTTATTCTGATACACAGTAAGGGCTGGGAGCTATGGGGCTAGACAGTTTAAACCTCTTCATTCCACCTTGATGATGCACATATGTAGTGAGGGCCCACTGGGGGTGGGTAGGCCCTTCACTGGGCTCTGTGAATACCAGGATGGAGTGCAGACGTGGCCCCTGACACTGGGGACCTTCCTGTCTTCTGAAAGATAAGCCTGTGTTGGGTGCCCATGTGACAGTTAAAAAGGGGTGTGTACAGGTGTAGGTGGCCTTTAGACAGATGAGCAGGTGTGTCCTTCCCTCCACCCCCCTCGTAGAGCCTGGCTCAGTTAATGCTCAGCTTCCTGCAGATCTCAACCGTGACAGAGGCTTCGCTACTTATGTTCTGGGTCACTTCCTTTTCTCAAGGACGTTGGAGGCTTATCTTTGCGTGTTAGAAAGACGAGAGAAGTTAAGAAACACATCCAAGGCCACACGCAGTTTTACAAGTGGCCCACGAGGCCTGGCTCCGCGCCCCTATTCTGCTCAGAGTCCTATCTGCATCTAATCGGACTGTGCAGACCCGGCCTCGGAAATTGGCCACATCACTCGCTGTCGCACGTTTTCTTTGTCTGCGCTATTTACACAGCACCTGAAACAGCAACTTGTAAGAGTTAGAACAGGTCTTGTTTGAGTTCCCGTCACCGAAAGGCAGCATAAGTAGTGAGCACTTACTGAGCTGTTCTGGTCGACGCTACCTAGACGATTTTGGAAACAACCAGCTAAGATCAATGTCACTCCACGGAGTTCACATGGAGGAATGCCAAGACCCACAGAGGTGATGTGATTTGCTGGAGAACTTGGCAATTGAGCCCGGGTTGGTCAGACCCCAGGGACTTCCGTCTTCCGTTTGCTCCACGCTCATGGGACACCGGCATTTTCTTCGTTTTCTTCTCAAGTAGCCAGTTCAGCAAGGACCTCTACGGACAGTTGTGAGGAAGTTTTCAGCACGGTGCTGCACGCAGTGTGGGTGTCAGCCTTGGGGGAAGAAGGCCCCCATAGGGGTGGGGTGGTGCGGGGGCGAAACCACAGAGTCTTGGAATCTGCCTCCATCATTCACCACCTGAAATGAGATCGTGTATCTGAATACTTAGCATGGTGCCTGGGCCCTGGGAGCACTTGATATATATGGGTGTGGGGAGTGCAGCATCGAGAGAGCACCTGCCACCCTTGGTGGCACGTGGGGACCTTCAGATGGCAGTGGGGACGGTGGTGCATGTGGAACCAGAATGGGGGTCGGTGAGGATTTGTGAAATGCGGACCTGGGCAGAAGAGGGAAGTGCGGCAGACCCTCGCGGGGAGAAATTCTGGGGAATCCCTGAAGGGTAGGGGGCACATTTCTGAGGCAGAGAATTGGGCAGGGGGGATTCTTGCTGAAGAGAGAGATGCCACGGGGGCCCGAGGAAAGAGCAGGACAGGAACCTGGGAAAAGCTGTGGTGGTGGGTGTGTATTTGTGTTGTGTAGTGTCCTTCCGGGAGAGGGGACTTTGCAAAAAACATAAGACCCACCTGGTGAGAGAGGCACCTAGGCATGGGCAGCTCCTACCGTGCGACGGGAAGAGATGACTTTCCCGAGGGAGTGAATTGAGCCCTGGAAATACAGACATGACTTGCAACCCGTAGCATGGAAACCTCAGAGGCGTTTTCTGCCCTGTCCTGCTTGGATGACGTTCTGTGTAAGTAACAGCATGTGCACGCTGCTCCCCAGACACCCCTGAGCAAATGAAACGGTCGTCTGTGGCAGAGTCCCCGAGCTCACGCCCCCAGAACCCAAGGGAAGCCAGCTGCTCTGAAAGGGTCGCTGGAACAATTTGGTGAGACAGTTGGAGAAGCGTCAGCGAAGGGGGAACGTCCTCCATCGCCCCTCGTGGTTAAAATAGAAAAAGGAGTCGTCGGGGCCGAGACAGGGAGAAAGTGAGAACTCTAGGAGGAAGCCAAAATCATAAGTTTTAATTCAGTAATTTCCAAAATAGCCATTGGAAGGTGTCTATTTTCAATCGAAACTACTTCCTTCAGGGGGTGTTTAGAAGACTATCTGCAAAAGAGATCTTTTTTAAGTCCAGTCACTTGGAAGGGTTGGTCCTTGTCCGGATTTGCTCAGATTCTCGCGTTCTTTTTTTTTTTTTTTTTTCCTTTCTCTGGAATTCCATAGACAGTAATTAAGGAACTGGAGGCCAGCGGGAGGTCAGGGAGCCTTCGTCAGTGAAAACAGGGATTGTTTGCCACGTACAACACTCTCTTTTTTCCTTGTGGTGAACAGAAGATTTGCTTAGAGCTGATGACTTATGCCTTTCTTACAAGTTATGCAGTTAGCAAGTAACTGGGAACTCGGCGAGCAAAAAGCAGCTAATTGAATCCAGCATCCTCCCTTTTTTTCCTGCGGATCCTAAACTCTGCTGGTGGAGCCCGTCTGAGCATGTAACTCAAGGAGCATGTTCCAGAAGTGCCTAATCTTCACTTGGAGATCAGAATTGACGGAACAAGAGTGAAGACCCTCTCGAAGCGGGGAGGGGGTGGGGGTACCGGACGTGCTCAAAATTGCCCCGTTAGGCCTGCTCAATGCCGAAGCCGGTAAGTTCTCTGGGTGTGTTTTAATGCAAAAGGGGAAATGTGCCTTCTGGCACTTCAGGGAAAAGCTTTGGATTGCGTCTGGCTATAATGCTTTTCTCTTTACTGTTCAGAGTCCTCTCGATTTATTCTTCCCTTGTTTACTTCCCTACCGTGTAACTCTGAGCATTCTTTCCTAGCCTGCCCAGGGATGAGGCCTCTCTTGTGGAGGGGAAAAGTGAATATTATTTTGAGAATGCAAGTGAGAATGCGAATGCTTGAGGGTGCAGGGGTCGGGGCTCCGTTGCCCGTTGCGGAGGCGTTCTTTCCGTGGGGAGGACTTGACCTCGGACAGCGTGGCACACCGCTTTTCCTAAAGCTGCAACCGTTTGGCTTCCTCTTAACTGTGAGGCTAATGCCGCTGATAAAGCGGACCCAGGGACGCGAAGTGCCTGTGTCTCTTGCTGGCTGGGTTAACCAGAAATGGTGGTGTGAATTTCACAGCCGAATACTTTTCCACACGCAGAACGCTTTTCAGAAATGCTTACATACGTTATAGTGGTATGCGCTGGCTCTGGGGAGATAAGTCGACTGACTCAGTGTGGCTGTTACAGGAGACTGAGTGAGGGGTGTTCGGAGCTGGGGAAGCTAGCCGAGTGCGGCTCCGTTGGAATCTTGTCCTCGGTGTGGTTTCCAGCGGTCCCCAGAGGGTTCTAGTTGCTCCTGGCAAGTTCGGTTTAACCGGCATTACTTACTGCCCGTGCCACCTCTGCCTGCACCGCTGTGTTGTGTGCAGCTTTGGGCAAGCATTTATCCCACCACATGGCAAGAATTTCTGTTACGGGGTCCAGCGAGCTGTGCGTTGCCCACCGGCACTGACGGGCTTCCGTGGAACAGCGAGGGCACGCTCTGAGTTAGCGCCAGCTCACAAATGTTTGTATCAACAGATGCTATGAATTGCGTTTCTTTCTTCCAATCATCCTTCATGTAGCTGTGTTATAAGAAGTGCTCCACGCTGGCTCCGTGTCCTTCCTGTTAGAACACTGCAGATGTGTCGAGGACACACATGTTCCAAAAGAGGCTGAGGAGGAAGGAGGCTCCACCCTCCT
>PVKM010022749.1:0-21617 GCA_004027735.1 Carollia perspicillata
GTCATGAAAGGCAAGGACCTACATCCAAGACTGCTGTATCCAGCAAAGCTTTCATTTAGAATGGAAGGGCAGATAAAGTGCTTCTCAGATAAGGTCAATTTAAGGGAGTTCATCATCACCAAGCCCTTATTATATGAAATGTTAAAGGGACTTATCTAAGAAAAAGAAGATAAAAAATATAAACAGTAAAAAGACAGCAAACTCACAGTTATTAACAACCATACCTAAATCAAAAGCAAACTAAGCAAATAACTAGAACAGGAACAGAATGACAGAAATAGAGATCACATGGAGGGTTAGCAACAGGGGAATGGGAGGAGCAGAGGGGGAGAAGGTACAGAGAATAAGTAGCATAGACGGTGGGGAGAAAATAGACAGGGAGAGGGCAAGAGTAGTGTGGGAAATGTAGAAGCTAAAGAACTTATGACACATGGACATGAACAAAAGGGGGGGAGTGTGGGTGGGAGGGGGTTTGCAGGGTGGAGGGGAATGAAGCAGGGGGAATGGGACAACTGTAATAGCATAATCAATAAAATACATTTTTTAAAAAAGACAATATTCTTAGTGCTAACAATGCTCATTTTTACTGGATTGGTTAATTGTGTCTTGGCCTCAGGAATTCCTACTATTTTCATTTCATATTCAGGATTATAGGGCTTTCAGTTAGCTTCTTATCTGTTACATATTTATCTTCTTTCTTCCTTGCTGAGAATTGTGGTTCTCAAGAATACTGGGGATGACAGAATTAGAATATCCCCTAATTAATACTTTGCTTATTGATCAACCTTGCACACACAACAGTTTCAGAATAACAATATAATACTACAACCTCCAATTCTGATTACCAAGAAGAGCTAAATAGCTTATTATACATACTATTCCTAATCTTTATTTTTTAGTGCTTTACTATGACTGTCTTTTTAGTGCACGTAGCCATTTATAGCATACTTTCCCCTGTTAATCCTGTTTTAGTCTCAGTTCTATAAATAAGTATAGTATGTGCTCAAAATCAGTCCTTATGTCAGTATTTCTGTTCATTTTGTCTAATGCTTATTTTCTATAAATATAGCAGGAGGGGCTCTAAGCCCTATATTACCTGAACTCTTGTATTTTCATAACAGTTTGCTGTGTACTCTTTGTACTTAAAAGGTGAGTATTTATCAGGTATAAAGTTGTTGGTTCACATTTTTCTTTGAAATATATTGACTATGTTATGTTGTTGTCTTTGGTCTAAAGCCATAAGTCCAGTAATTTTACTAGAATACATCTTGATGTTGGTCATTTTAGGCCAATATACTCAAGTATTAAGTGTCCTCTTTCAACATATAGGCTCAGATTTTCTTTTTTTTTTAATTTCAGGAGAGTTTCTTTGAATAACAGTTTAAGTATTTAGACAGGTCTCTTCCTTTGCTTTTCTTCTTTAGGGATTCCTATTTTTCACATGTTGGATCTTCTTTATCTATCCTCAATATTGAGACTCACCTTAAAATTTTTTATCTTTATTTCTTTTGAATTTTTTTTTTTATCTTTTAGTACTTTTCAGGAATTGTAACCTCTTGGTGCATTTCTCAATTTGAAATTGATTTTTCCTGTGTTTCAGATTTATTCTTTCTTCCTTTATTTCTATTTTTCTAATTCTTTATACCATATTTCCACTGTCTTTTAATTCATCTTAAAATAATATGTTACAGTTTTTATCTACTATGTGGCATATTTTTGGTGTATGATTTCTTTAATTCCATGCATAACCAAAAGAAGGATAGCATCCAATTTAAAAACAAAAAACAACCAGAACAACCAGAAAACCAAACTGTATGGAAGCTGAAAACCAAGGAGTTAAGAAACATTCGTCGAGCCTGGTAGGAAGGATGGAGACAGAAAGCCAGGGTGGAGAGGACATGGCACAAGGTGGCAGCTGATGGACCAGGCAGGGGATGCAGCGGCTGGCAGATCAGGATGTTCCACATTTGCCTGCGGATAAATGGAGAGGAACAAATGGGGAAGGAGACAGCTCATGCAACCCAGGATTCCGGCACCGAGAAAAGAAAGTTTCAAAATTCCTGGCTGTAAAGATCTGTGGGGGTTGTGGTGGCGGGAGAAACTGCCTGTCTCACAGGAGAGTCCGTTGGAGGGGCCTACAGGCTCATAGGTTGTACACAAGCCCTGGAATATGCACCAGAAGGGTACAATTCACTTGTGGGTAGCAGAGGAAGTGATTGAAAGCTGGCCAAGAACTGAGCAAGCAGCATTGTTCCCTTTCAGACCCCTCACCCACATACAGTGCCACAACACAGCAATGCAGGTTGCCCCACCCTGGAGAATATCTAAGGCTTATGGGGTAACAGGTGTGCTGAGATAAAAAATATATATATGGCCTAAATGAAAGAACAGATAAAAAATCCAGAAAAAGAACTGAGTGACGAGGAGATAGCCAACCTATCAGATTCAGAGTTCAAAACACTGGTAATTAGGATCCTCACAAAAATGACTGAGTACAGATGCAAAATAAAGGAAGAAGTGAAGGCTATACAAAGTGAAGTAAAGAAAAACATACAGGGAACCAACAAGGAAGGGAAGGAATCCAGGACTCAAATCAAAACTTTAGTACAAAAGGAAGAAATAAACATTCAACTGGAACAGAATGAAGAAATGATAATTAAAAAAAGTGAACAGAGGCTTAAGAACCTGTGGGACAACTTTAAACATTCCAACATTCAAATTATAGGGGGGCCAGAAGGAGGAAAGGAAGAACAAAAATTGAAAACTTACATGAAAAAATAATGAAGGACCTACAAGTTCAAGAAGTCCAATGAAAGACCTCTGGCAAAGGAAGGACCTAGAAGTCCAGGAAGCTCAGAGAGTCCCAGAGAAGTTGGACCCAAGGAAGCGCACACCAAGGCACATCAGAATTATATTACCCAAGATTAAAGATAAAGAGAGAATCTTAAAAGCAGCAGGAGAAAAGGAGACAGTTACCTACAAAGGAGTTCCCATAAGACTATCAGCTGATTTTTCAAAAGAAACTTTACAGGCAAGAAGGTGCTGGGAAAAAATATTTGAAGTGATGAAAAGCAAGGACCTACATCCAAGGTTACTCTATCCAGCAAAGCTATCATTT
This sequence comes from Carollia perspicillata, assembly GCA_004027735.1. Classification (NCBI taxonomy): domain Eukaryota; kingdom Metazoa; phylum Chordata; class Mammalia; order Chiroptera; family Phyllostomidae; genus Carollia; species Carollia perspicillata. Next base: position 3,119 of record PVKM010022749.1, read on the forward strand.
AGAATGGAAGGGCAGATAATGTGCTTCCTAGGTAACATAAAATTAAAGTGTTCATCATCATGAAGCATTTGTTATATGAAATGATAAAGTGACTTATGTAAGAAAAAGAAGAAGATCAAAACTACGAATGATAAAATGACAACAAGCTCACAACTACCAACAACTGAACCTAAAAAAAATAACAAATACAAAATCAAAAACAAATTAAGCAAACAACTAGAACAGGAACAGAATCACAGAAATGGTGATCACATGGAGGGTTAGCACGGAGTAGGACAGGGGAGAATGGGAGAAAAGATGCAGGGAATAAGAAGCATAATTGGTAGGTACAGAATAGAGAGGGAGACGTTAAAAATAGTATGGGAAATGGAGAAGCCAAAGGACTTTCATGTATGACCCATGGACATGAACTAAGGGCGGGGGAGGAGTATTGGAGGGAAGGGGAGTACATGGAAGATGGTGATAAAGCAGAGAAAAAAATGGGATAACTATAATAGCACAATCAAAATATATTTACAATTTTTATTGCCTCTTTTTATATGGAAACATTTTTTGAACTTTTAACAGGGAGGTTTGATTTAGAAAGCTCTGTTAACTTCATAGAGCTCTGTATTCTGGTGTCCTTTCTACTACTGGTCTACTACTGTCCTGCTATTTCCAAATACCTTGACTGTCTTCTTTTGCCCACTTTTGCACTTTCTTTTTCTGCCCTCCCAATTTTCTCCACCTTTTTCAATTTTGCTTCTATTTCCAGATGTTCTTCTGGGTGTAAGATTCTGTCCTACAATGGAGTCCCAGCAGTTTAGTTTTGAGAGGTCATATGCAATTGACTACTCCATACTCTTCAGAATTTCTTTTAAAAAGAGATCCTCACACAATGATATGCTTATTGATTTTAGAGAGAGTGGAAGGGAAAGAGAGAGAGAGAAATATCGATGTGAGGGAGAAACATTGATCAGTTGCCTCCTGTATGCACCCTGACTGGCGATCCAACCTTCAAACTAGATGTGTGTACTGACGGGGGTTCGAACCTGACAACCTTTTGGTGTACAGAATGATGCCCCAACCAACTGAGCCACCCAGCCAGGGCCTTTCAGAATTTCTGATTTTGAGGTCTCTGACACTTTATTAGAACAGGAAGATTTCCCCCAGGTTTAGCTGCTATTTTAAATTTACTCACCACACTTTTTATTTAGTACTTTTACAGTTTCAGGGGTTCTCTTTCTCAGGTCCTTCAATTGCCCTGGTGTTTTCCTCTGCTTCTTTACACATGGAGACTGCTATTCTGTAGGACCTGTGGTTAGCTTTCCCACACTAGCTTGTACTTTGTTGTTTGAGGTAATGCTTGTCATCTACTTATGTTGTAAATTTGTCCATGGGTTTTTGGTTTTACTTTCAGGTTTTTCTGTATGTTTTTATGTGGGACATTGGGAAGATTAAAAAACTATGTTTTTACCTCTATATCTAATTTTCAAACATTTATTCATTTAAATTAAAAATTAAACACTTCACCCAGCCTCCATTCACCCTCCTTGCTCTGGCAATCATCAGTGTATTATATCTATGAGCTTTTTTATTTTTGTCATTGTTGTTGTTGTTTCAGATTCCACATGTAAGAGAGACCATACAATATTTGCCTTTCTTAGTCGGACATCTTTTACTTTGAGTTCCATTTGTGTTGTCACAAACAGCAAGATTGTATTTTTATGGCTGAATAATATTCCATTGTGTATATGTACTGCAGTTTCTTTGTCCATTCATTTATTGATGGACAGTTGGTTGCTTCCATGTCTTGGCTATTGTAAATAGTGCAGCATATGTGTTTTCAAATGAGTGTTTTCATTTTCTTAAGCTAAGTAACTAGAAGTGGAATTTGTGGATCATAGGTAGTTTTATGTTTATTTTTTGAGAATCTCCATATTGTTTTTCGTACTGGACACACCATACCACTTTCCACTCCCATAAAGAATGCACAAGAGTTCTTTTTTCTCCACATCCTCAGCAACATTAGTGATTTCTTCTTGTTGTTTTTTTAAATATTTTATTTTATTATTTATTTTTAGAGAGAGGGAAAGGGAGGGAGAAACATCAATGTGTGGTTGCCTCTCATGTGGCCCCCACTGGGGACCTGGCCCACAACCCAGGCATGTACCCTGACTGGGAATCGAATCTGTGACACTTCGGTTCGCAGCCCGCATTCAATCCACTAAGCTACACCAGCCAGGGCTTGTTGTTTTTTAATATTAACCATTCTAACATGTGTTAGATGATACCTCATTGTGGTTTTAATTTGCATTTCCCTAGTGATTAAAGATGTAGAGCATCTTTTTATGTGCCTTTGGTCATCTGTATGTCTTCTTTGGAAAACTGTCTAGATTTTCTGCCTATTTTTAATTAAATTTTTGCTTTCGTTGCCTTTGCTTTGGTGTCAGATTCAAAAACCCATCACCAAGATCTATGTCAAGGAGCTTACCACCTATAGTTCCTTCCTAAGAGTTTTATGGTTTTAGTCCTTATGTTTAAGTTCAGTCAGTTTTTAGTTATTTTTTGTGTATGGTTTAAGATTGCAGGCCATTTTTTTCCTTTGTATGTGGCTGTCCAGTTTATTTAACACCACTTACTGAAGAGATTGTCCTTTCCTCGTTGTATATTCTTGGGCCTTTTGTCATAAATTAATTGGCCATACATGTTTTTATTTATTTATGGGCTGTCTTTGCTGTTCCATTGATCTAGGTACCTGTTTTTATTGCCTGTACCATAGTGTTTTAATTACCATAGCTGTGTAATATAGTTTGAAATAAGGGAGTACGATGTCTTCAGTTTTGGCTATTTGGGGCCTTTTATGTTTCCATACAAATATTAGGATTCTTTCTTTAATTTTGCTGAAAAATGTCCTTGGAATCTGGATAAAGATTACACTGAATTTGTATATTGTTTTGGGTGGTATGGATGTTTTAAAAATACTTTTTTAGTCCATGAACATGGACTATTCTTCCATTATTTCTGTCTTCCTAGAAAATTTATTCCCTAGGTATTTAATTCTTTTTGAGACTGTTTTCCTTCATTTTTCTTTCTGATAGTTCATTGTTAGTATATAGAAATGCAACAGATTTTGGTGTATTGATTTGTATCCTGCAGCTTCGCTGAATTTCTTTGTTTTAACAGTTTTTGAATGGAGTTTTTAGGATTTTCTACATATAATATCATGTCATTTGCAAATAGTGACAGTTTTACTTTCCAATTTGGATGCATATTCTTTCTTTATCTTGCCTAATTGTTCTGGCTAGGACTTCAAATACTTCAGTGAATAAAAGTGGGGAGTGGGCATTTTTGTTTTGTTCCTCATTTTAGAGGAAAAACTTCCAGCTTTTCACTGTTTAGTATAATCTTAGCTGTGGCCTTGTCTTGTCATGTATTTGGTCTTTATTATGTTGAAGTTTTAAGCTGCATTTTCTGTATCTATTGAGATGATTGTGTGATTTTCATCCTTCATGTTGTTACTGTGGTGTGGCTTATAGACTGATTTTTAAGTATTGAACCATCACTACTAGGTAATCCTACTCAGTAGTGATGTATCATTCTTTTAATGTACTGTTGAATTTGGTTTGCTAGTATTTTGTTGAGGATTTTTGCATCTCTATTCACTAAGGATATTGGCGTACAATTTTGTTTTCTTTTGGCGTACTTGTCTGCTTTTGGTGTCAGGATAATACTGCTCTCATCAAATAAGTTTGAAAAAGTGCCCCCCTCTTCTATTTTTGAAAGAGTTTGAGAAGTGTTGAGAAGAATTCTTCGGTAAAGCTATCTGGTCCTGCACTTTTTTTGTTGAGAAAGTTTTTGATTACTGATTCAATCTCCTTATAAGTAATAGGTCTGTGTAGACATTCTATTTCATCGTGGTTCAGCCTTGGTAAATTCTAGGAATTTATTAATTTTTTCCCTCATTTGTCCAATTTGTTAGCATGTAATTGTTCAGAGGAGTATCCTATGATCCTTTATGCTTCTGTGGTATCAGTTGTAACTTCTCTTTCATTGCTTATTTTATTTATTTGAGTTACCTTTTTTCTTGGTGAGTCCAGCTATAAATTTGTCAATTTTGTTTATCTTTTCAAAGAACCAGCTCTTAGTTTCATTGATATTTTCTATTGTCTTTTTAATCTTTTATTATTTCTGCCCTAATCTTTGCCTCATTTCCTTTGTTCTTTAGGGTCCTTTGTTCTTTTTCTAGTTCCTAGGTATAAAGTTAAGTTGTATATTTAAAATTTTCTTGTTTCTTAGATAGGCATTTATTGCTATGAACTTCCCCCTTCGAACTGCCTTTGCTGCATCCATAAATTTTTGTATATTTTCTTATTTGTCTCAAGACATTTTTTATTTCTCTTTTAATTTCTTTTCTTACTTATTAGTTGTTCAATAATATGTTGCTTAATCTCCACTTATTCGTGAATTTTTCAGTTTTCTTTCTTCTTTCCTCCCAAAACACTGTTTTTATTCCTATAGAGTTCTAACCACTTCAGTGGCAGGAGGGGTGGGAGAGAGGTTCCTTTTTTAACCTAAGGACCTCTGTAAAGTTGGTCTGTTGTGACAAACATACAGGCAGGTAGCATCATGGATTTGGTAAACTAACTACAGTGTAGACTTTCTGCTAGAGCAACAAGGTGAGCATCAATCTCTGCATCTTTAAGAATCCTGAATTTAGGATTTTCAACTGTAACTACTCCAACTTCTATTTCTGAAGGTTTGAAATCAGTTGACAGAACACTTGTCAGGTATGTAATCGCAGTTTCCACTGTCTGTTCAAACATCCAAATTTTTTCTGCCCTTTTTTTCAAGAAAACTGGTTGATTAGGTTTAACTCCTGCTGCGTGGCTTTCAACCCATAACAGTAACCTGTAGGATCACACATGTGCATCTGAGGGGCCAGTTCTACATCTCTACCAATTAAAATCATACAGTTACCAAGAGGCTTCATTTTAGCATTCTGTGTTTAGACCTGAAAAATATCAGCAGTTCTTTTATATAGCATCTCTACAGGAATCTCAAAGCCATACCTGTATTTCCAATTAGCTGCCTCATAGCATGCCCTCTGTCCCTGGGATCTGCTGTCAAATGTCATTCCTGTCACGGAATGTGAAAACACAGACAGTGTTTTCGGTTATCTTGAATAAGTGAGTCACTATGCTGGAACCCGGTAATTTGTCAGGGAGTTTCTTCTGTGTGACAATTGCTGTACAGTCTTTCCCTTTGACAGATGCTTATGTAAGGCCACCTGGTTAATATACTTAAAAACATTCTACTTGGTAGAGCCAGACCTCAGGTGAAAAAATGGTAATGTGGCTGTCACAACCAGTGCTGGAACCATGGGACAGGTTGGTGCACCCACTAATTGAAGCGTGGTTTCTGGGCCCTGTAGCTCCCAGTTTTCTTTATGTAATTAATTTCTAGTTTTATACCATTGTGCTCTGAAAATATGCTAAATATGATTTCAATTTTTATAAATTTAGTTAGACTTACTGCATGGCCTACCTTATGATATATTTTGGAAAATGTCCTATGTGCATTTGAGATGAATGCGTACTTTGTTGCTTTTGAATAGAATAGTCTGTAGATATCTGTTAAGTTCTTCTGATCTGACATGTCATTTTAGGTCAGTGTTTCCTTATTGAGTTTCTGTCTGGATGACCTATCCACTGATGTAAGTTGGGTATTTAATTTCCATACTATTTTTGTAATGCTGCCTATTTCTCCTGTTAGGTCTGTTAATATTTGCTTTATATACTTCGATGCTCCTATATCGGATGCATCTTCTTTTTTGATTGACAATTTTATTATTATATAAAATTTTTATTTGTCTCTTACTACAGTCTTTGCTTTATAATTTATTTTTCTGATATAAGTACAGCTACTCTGGCTTTGTTTGGGTTTCCATTTGCCTGGAATGTCTTTTTCCATCCCTTCACTTTCAGTCTTCGTGTGTCTTTATGTCTTAATTGAATCTCTTGTAGGTAGCATTTAGATGGGTTTTGTTTTTCTTCCCATTCAGCCATTCTGTGTCTTTTGGTAGGGGAATTTAAGCCATTTACATTTAAAGTAGTTATTGATAGTTATGTACTTATTGCCATTTTGTTCACTGTTTTCTGGCTCTTTTTGTAGGTACTGATCTCTGATAGCCTTGGGCAGTCCTGTTTTGTGATATTTAATGGGTTCAGACTTTGTGAAAGGAGATCTCAGTGTTTGACTGGATCATTTATTCCAACTGTTTCCAACCACAACCAAGCAGATTGATGCAGTCACATTCTCACTGATTAGTCAGCACTGTGCTGATACTCGGGTGCTAGAGAGTCTGTCAGCCAAAGGTAAGGGTGTCAAGAACTGAACTGAGCCAATTTGCCCATTCCAAAACTGTTCGAGTCTCTTGGCCAAAATAGTAGTGGTAAGCAATAGACAGAGGTATGCATTTCCTCCTCTCATACCCTCACTGCCCTATGGCATATTGTATTTAATGCAAGTTTTATCCAGAATTCTGCCATGTGGATAGAGATGTATTAGGAAGCAGACCAGAAAGTCGTATAGCTTGTTTCTTTGAGGCCTGAAGTCTCTTTTGCCACACTCACATACTGCAGCAGGTATCTCATATGAAATATTTACTCTGAGGAGCAAATAATACTATTTCAATGGCAGAATTGGCCAACTTTCTAGATGAAAGGTATCAGAGTTCTTTCCTAGTACCAAATTAGATCTAGACCCCTAGTACAGTTCTCAAGGTATGAGGTTCTTAGGTTTTGACACAAAGTCTTTTCAGCTAACCGTGTGTCTTGAATACTACTTATTTCACCAGTGAACAATAATTTTAAACATCTCTAGTGCTAATGAATGTACTTTCTGATGTAGTTTTAAATAACAGTATTCAAGGCCATAACTTGTATGGCATCCTTTTATGTATAAAAGGATGGAGGAAGGTCCTAAGAGAACATTTGTTACTCAGAAACATTTTTCTGCATATTGGTAATAAAGGATAAATATACACATGCAGCTGATTTTGAAAGAGCTAATTATAATTAACAAAAGAGTGAGAGATTAGTGATACTTTGAGATTCAGATATAATTTGTCATCGGTAAACACTCATGTATACATACTTACTTTACTGCCCTTTACAAGAGATCATTCGGTCTGTTTATAACTTTGTGTGAGAAATTGATTGCTGGTCAAATTTCATAATTTGTGTGTGCATATTTAAGCATAGCTAATTCTGTTGCAGGTGGCCATGTGAAAAGAAAAACTAGTGGCCTCTCAATTAGCAGCAGGGAGACCCATTTCAATATAGTAAGGCAACCTCAGTTCTCTCTTTGGAGTGCCTGTCCCTGCATTAATTTTTCAAAGTCGTCCCTCCGCAAGCATTTCTGAAGGCATCCTTTGTTTTCTCATCTCCAGTTTTGTCTTTACCTGTTTTTATTCAATTTTATCTCCAACTTTGGGAGACAGTATAGGGTGGTGGTTGAGACATTGGCTTCTAGGATGGATAGTAGAATTCAAATTTATGCTATTCCATTTATTAGCTGTATGACTTGTACCTAATTACCATCTGGATTTTACTTTTCTCACTTGTTAAATGGGAATAAGAACAGTGTAGTGCTGTGCCTGGAACACTTAAAGTATTGCTGTCTCATTATCTCTTCTCTTCCTAGTGCTGCTATTTGCATCTCTTTCCACGCCTTCCCTGCAGGTTCCTCCAGATTTAGCATTCATTCAGACCCTCCTATACCAGACAGCCCAGTACAGCCCATCTTCTCCAACTCCTACAGCCTTTGTTTTCTTCCTTTCCTCCGAGCACTAGTGAGGTTTAGGGGTTTGCTTAAAACTTATCCTACTATTTACCACCTGAGGCATGCAACTAGTGAGCATGACAAGAAAGCCTTCCTTGTTTTTGTTGCATTTTAGTGAGACAGACTGGAATCATGTGCCCAAATACCTGGCTTCATACTCTCCCTTACTTCCTTCCATTCTTTAAAAATACATTTTCCCCTTTTGAAGAACTTTATAGGTTTTATGTTAAGCACTAGAACACTATCAACTCTACCACTGCAGTCATTATAAAATACACTTGGAACCCATGTTGCTACCAGGCATTTTGGGGGGGCATCATGGGAGTTTTATCATAAAAACTATCGGATTGTTTTTCATCTGGTTTTCTTTTTATGCTTTTCACATGGATTTCTCAGCCCTTGAGTATGTACAGGACAACCCTTCTGATGTAAGCTCCTCTTCATTAACAGTGGCTCTCCTTCCACTGTGACAGTGGTGTAAGGGTGATCGAGCAGCAGAAGATCATGTTACTACAGCACGATGGTTGACACACCGGCCTCTAGTATGGAGTACTCCATGTGCACTGGTCTCCTCCTGCTAATGAGCGCCAGATGGCTTAGCAAGCACTCCTTGTTAAAAAAGGTGTGATGAAAAGAGAAGGACTTTTTTTCTTTTGAAAGCAAAAAATATAGTGATATTGCTGTCCAAAAAACTATTTTTCTATTTTGAATTCACTGAAGGATATATGGCTGCTATTAACAGAATATAAATGGTCGTGTTTTTATCTTTAAGTGTTAAAATCCACCTGACATTTGGTACACAAAGAATTTATTTGTCAGGTGTTCTAGTCTCCATTCAAACCCCATACAAATGCATTTTGTAGATTTCTTTATAGGCACTTTGTGGAATGGTAGCTATAAGTCTCTGACTAGTGTTGCTGGTCAAACTTAACTTAGAAACCAGAGGTCAGAACTCTTGTCATAGGAACTTAAGAGGGCTTCTTTCTTGTTTTATGTTTTTCAGGTTTAAAAGCCACTGAAGGATAGCATACTTCAGGGCAGAGCACATACTGGTAGCCTCAGACCTGTTGTGTTTGGTGTGCACAACATTTTAAAATTATTTGTGTTGGTCGCCAGCATTTAAATATAAAGAGATTACACCTAAAACAATTTCTGAGTTTTGAAAGAAAAGTGCTGCTAACCTGGGCTCGCAGTCCCACATGGCAGCTGAGGCTTGGAGCCAGACAGTGGCTATCCCCTTCGGCTGGTGCATGGCATAGAGTTTGTCTTTCACCACTGGACGGCTTTACTCACTAATATGGCCAGCCCCCTGTCCTGACAGGCATTGAGTTTGCAACTCCTTACCTTAGCATGGCAAGGGAAAAACATGGTAATTGTTATACGAAGATTCAACAATATATTATGTCTTTTTGAGACAAAAAGAAGTATGTGTGTATGTATATTTGGAATCTGTATATAATTTAAGAAATGTGTATGTATAATCTCAGGAATATGTATTCCTGGAATAGAAATAAATATAATTTTATATAAATTAGTGTGTAGGCGAGTGCTAAAAGTTATTATAAACTTATGTGACTTTCTGTTCTTTAGACTATAATGTGTCATAGAATGTTCCACACTGGAGGGATCTCTGGCAGCACCTTCTTTTAGTGCAGCTCTCCCCCTTGACTGTTACGACATTGAAGCCTAGACCCAGAGTCAGATGATTTGCTAAAGTCCATACAGGCAATCAGTGGTACAGCTGGGACAGGATGTCTGTGGCCTGTTTGTACTGCCAGGCTGATGGGGGCGCTGGTGTGCAGTGTGGAATAGTTGAGGAGGTTGCCAAACATTAAAAGTGCACGTCTTTTCAATATTCTGATAGGTTGCAGTTTAAAGGAAAATATGTTACTCTGTACAGATTCTGCAAACACTCATCATTTGTGCTCACTCTCTCACTTGATTCATCAGCAGGATCTAGGCAGATCTTGTCTCTGGCTCCTGGACCTTCAACCAGATGCTCCGAGGAGTGTAGCCCTGCCTCTAACACTGGACTGTTGCCACTGTTCTCTGCATTGGTCATTATTGCCATGGGACAGAGTTTTCATATTGTATTCTTTTTTTTCTTCCCTGATTGCTCATATTCATTTCTAGTTGTATTAATTATGTCTTAGAAACTTCTACCAAAATCAGCATTTCCTCTTCATCCCCCCTGTTCCTGTGTTAGGTGAGGTCACCATCACCTCTTGTAGGACAGCTGCAGTAGACTTTTTCTTGTACTTCTTTATTCCAGCTTAACCACAATTCCAGTTCCTTGTGATCTTCATTGGTTTTCAACCCTGTGCACTTAAGTCACTTTAGGGTTTCAACACTTACTGAGGTCCAGGTTCCAAGTCCAGAAATGGATTTAATTCCATTAGGGCAAGGCACCAGCACTTCTAGAAGCTTTGTATAGTTCTCATGTGCACCTCCAGAGTTGACAACCACTTCATGGTTAGTTTTCTATCAAACACTTCTGATGTGTTACCATACTGCTTCATTACTATGTTCTGAATTAAGTCCTCTCTCCTTCTTTGGCTTGTGAGGTCTTACTTGTCTCCTGACCACTCCTCTAGTCTTATTTCTGGCCACTGCTTCCTTGTGCAAAGACACCCTCTTGGGACTCAAAAATGCCTCTTGATTATTCCATGCCTTTGCACCTGTGGTCCACCAACCTGGCACCCCCTTTCTGTTGTCTACACCTGGCTTCCCCCTTTCTGTTCCACAAAAACAAAACTTACCTATTCATCATCACTTACATTGCATGATATTTTAATGTTCACCTGCATACGCCCTTGCCTCTCTAGATCAGAGCTGCTCAGTAAAGCTTTCTGCTGTAATAAAATGCTTTACACTGTCCAACAAGTTAGCCTGTGTGTAGCTAGTTGCCATGTGTGGCTCTTGAGCATTAAAATCATGTCAACTAAGGAACTGGATTTTTAGTTTTTACTTAATTTTAATTAAAATAGCCACATGTGTTTTAATTAAAATATCCCTAACAACTACTATTTTGGATACCACAGAACTTGACTATGAGCTCCGGAGGGAAGGGACCAAGTTTGATTCTTCTTTACCTTCCACAGGGCACAACGTGGGCTTCACTAACATTATTTGCTAAACACCTGAATGAATAACATAGGAGCTGTATCAAAAATAGCTCTCTTTTTTGGTTCACACATCTTTACACACACAGAGTTGAAAGTCCTATCTTGGATCAGAACATACGATCACATTTGAATCTCACAGAGATCTCCTCACCCCATTTTATAGATGAAGAAATTATTGAGGATCTGAGAAGTTAAATGACTCAGCCAAGTCATAATGATGAAAAAGAAAATTTGATTTCATCTACTGATTATCTTTAATCACATTATAAACAACACACCTGTGATGTTTTTAGTTCCGGGTTTCTGAAAATATGAAACCCAGAAAGAATATTCTGTGGCCTTGTCATATCATGTTTCCAGAGGTTGGCTTTTATTCTTCGGTCACTTCGGTTACATCATTTCTTGAGTCTGGGGCTGATGTTGACTGGTACCAGGTTTCTTGTGTTAACACTATTACCAAATATACCAAAGACGGGAGGTTGCAGGTGTGACACATGACAACTCGTTCTTTTCAGCTGTTTTGGAGGCTGGCTGCAAAGTTGGAGATGCTGGAAGTGGGACACGTGATGAGATTATTAAAGCTGAAGTTGAGCAGACCACAGGGCCAGGAAAGGGAGTGGCATTAAGGTTCATCTGAGACCTTAATATAAAATTGTCTTATAACTTGAAAGCTTTTTTTCATGTGCAGTTTAAATTAGGGTACTGTTAGTAGGAGGGGATAATTGCATTTTTGGTGGATAGTGAATCTCAATTCTTATTTATAAGAAGTTTATTTGATTAAATCCTTATAGCTTCCTTGCTCATTCTGTTTTCTTTGCTCTGTATTATGAACAATAAGGTGATTTTACTTCAAGGGAACATAAGATGTTCTTCTTCAAATTATATCTCAGTCATGCACATTAATATCGACTGTGATAACATTTTTTCTATCTTCAGAGTTGTGAACAGATACTATGCAGATGCCGTCAGTCTGCTTGACTTCACCTTGCTGAATGATTTTAGTGGCAAAAGGAACTAAGATTAGTTACTAATGACTGGGGTGGGTGGGAGTGCTGGGGGAAAATGGAGACAATTGTATTTGAACAACAATAAAAAAGAGAGAGAAAAAAATTTTTAAAAAAGCTTATTTACTGAGAAGAGTTGGTTGTATGAAGGAACCAAAGAGTTATTATCATTAACTTCATTAGAATCCATCCACTTCATTTATTCAAGAAGATATATTAATCTTACACCTGAAACTAATATATTGCATGTCAATTATATCTGAATTAAACTAGTGATTAGAGCATTACAATCAGATTGAATCATTGCTAGAGTAGGACAAACACTATATGCCAATGGAACAAATAACAGAGTATAGATCTCAAGAGAGATTAGAGAATGGTTCTAGAAGAACGTGGTGTTTGTGCCTGAAATATGTGGGACAGGTGATTTCTCTAGGAGAAGATGGGGCAGGGTGATGGGTGGTGGAAGGCTGGCTCTGTGTGAAGGCTTGGAAACGAGTGTGTGGAGTGTGCAGTCATATATGTTGATGGAAGAATGGAAGCGAGGGAACAGGCAATGGCGAACATCAGAAAGAGCCCTCTGAGTACCTTTGGACATTTCAACTTGGCTTTCTGGGCCTTGAGAAGCTGAAAACGTTTTAAGTGGAGGTGGGACCTGCGTCTGGGGGGCAGTGGCATTAAGCTTTCACATCAATTTGAGATGCATTCAGTATCGAAAATATTAACATGTGGTGAGGAAGCTATCCAGAAATTGAGAAAACTAAGTAAACTTATGTTTTGCAAGATGAGTTTGTCTTCTGTGCGCGCATGTCTGAGGAGAGCAAAGGCAGGAAAGAGCTTTGAGGAGGCCATGGCAGGAATCCATGCAAGGCTCTCATGTGGACTAGTGAGTTTTGACTGGGATGCAGAAAAGACAGTGGAGCTGGCGTGGTTGTTGGCTGTGGTGGAGGAGGTGCCAAATCTGCCCCCACAGCATTTGCCTCATCTACTGGTGAACAGTGTAACATCACTGAGGGGTGAGCATGTGGCAAGAAGCAGGTGGAGGAAAGGTCTTGTTGACAGCGGAGAGCCAGAGTCCCAGGTGGAACCCTGCACAGGAGAAGACAGCATCACCCTCCTGAGTGCAGCCAATGGACCAAATCAGGAGAGACTGCATACTGAGTGACCTTCGCAGTAGAGGTTCAGTGCCTGGTGAGGACTGAGGAGATGTGAGAGGTGAAGAAGGCAGGTCAAGAGTATAAGCAACTCTTTCCAGAAGTTCGTGAAAGGGACATGGGACTAAGACAGATATGTGCTTGTTTCATTTGATAATAGAGATCTGAAAGTCTCACCAGAATCTTTTACTTAAACCTTAGTGAAAAATTTTACAAACTTTGTTAGATACCCTTCTAAGAGCAAGTTGGAGGCTTTTTGGCTGTAAAAAAGCAGGCAAGAGGAAGCAGCAGGTTGGATTGTATGGGTCAGAAATCTGTACGTGAAAGAGCCCCAAACAAAAACAATCATCTTGTCATGGTGGTCTGGGCATTTTTGACGTAAATCAAATCAGCTCCACACGGCTCAAAAAGCTGAGGCCATCGTGAATGTAAAGCGTGCAGTGATTATTGGAAATAAATGTGTTTGACAAAGATTGCCATCAAAATATGAAGGCGCGCTAGTAGTGCCCAAGTGCTCTGGTGGCTTCCAGACCCTTCACTTCCAGGCAGTACCTTGGCCCCAGGACAAACGTAAGCAGTACAGGCCCTGGAAGTGCCTCTGCCCTCTTTTTGGGTTCAGTGTAATTCTGTTCTTTTTATGAAAGACCTCTCTCACCCTTGAATTTGTATGTGCTTTCTTAATGGAACACATCTTTATGCTTGGTAACGAAGTTAATTTCTGGTGCATTCTGTTGTCCTAAGAAGTGAGAAGTGGGGAGGGAATACGGCCTCTCTCTTTTACCTGATGAGGCTTTTACTACTTGACATCCTCCACCTTAGTTTATCTTTAATTTATCTCTAACTGGAACCATTTTGTCCATTAGCTCCATAGTAATTACCTCTCCAAGTGGCCAGATTTACAGGCAACACATGACAGAGAAAAGCAAAAAAATTTGCCTGCCTCTCCTGACATTCAACAGCAGCCTATGTCTAAATAGTGGGAAAGTTTATTTGCTTTTTCTGAGGATGTGCTAAGTGATTTTGCAGTTTCAGTGGTATGGCCTTCTAGCACTTAGGGCTGCATTTATTAAATAAATTTGTTCTACTCAAGTGTTAAGTGTGTATTATGAAACCTCAAAGCCAATTTTGGTGATTGCAATGTGCAAATATTTTCGAAATTATGTAATTAAATAGGACTTGGCCTGCAAGGTCCACCAAAGTAATTTATTAATTGAATAGTCTGATTTAATTGTATGTTATTTTCATTTATTCATGGAAGTGCCTGCATCTCTTGCAGAGAAAGGAGCCTCTCGTGTGCCTGTCACTAGAGGTACAGAGGTCTCTTCAAAAAGTCTTTAGCACCCAATTAAATATTAAGCAGGAAGAGTAGACTTGTTCCTTTTCTCCCCAGAACTCTGTTTTCATGTCTGAGTCTTATGATTTTAATGGAGAAAGAAAAAAAATCTTGCTGGGTAGAATTATTTGTAATCCACTCTTTTTATCACTACACTATTTAAAATGAATCACCCTTTTCTTTAATTGTGCCAGTGTACACAGTTATATAAAGTCTGTGCATGAAAAGAGAAGCCTCTTTAAATCAATGTGAGCTACATCAAGCTATGGCTAAAGCCATGCCGTATCTGTTTCCTTGAAATGTCATTTTAAAGGTATTGTGGTTTCGGAGCAGCAGCTGTGACTGAAAAGTATGTAAACTAAGCTGTTCTTGCTCATATCATTTTTATATTCTTATGTCAGACCAGAAGGCTGCTTTAAATCCATTTTTCATTGTGTATTAGTTCTAGAGCCTGGCTTTTTTCCTTCCTTGGGAACATACGTTTTTGGAGATGTGTGATATTCAAGCTTATAAGAAAATAACAACTGTAGGGGGAAAGGTACCAAGGTAGTGTTTTATCTGAATATTATATTTGGGAGAAGACTAATTTAAAAAGTTAACTCTCACAAAGTAGAAGTTGGGGGCTCAGCATCTGTGTTTTAGGAAATGAAATAATTTAGGCATACTGTATTGAGTCACGTGAAAGGCAGTAACTTTTAGAAACCCAAATTGCTTTCCCAAAAGGAAAATATTTTTTGTTGCTATTAAATATAGTTTATATTGCTACTTTAGAACGGTTTTTGTTCCAGTGGGGCCATTTACTTAAATTCTTAGTTAATATTTCTATATAGAAACGTCTTTGTCTCCAGAGCTTGCCTTTGCAAATTCCCATTTAATATGCGGTTGTGGATAAGTATTTATTCATACCATGTGGTACCCCACACCTGATCAAGTGACAGCATGGCGTCATGTCAGCCAGCAAAATTTTTGAGTGACTTTTGAATAATGGTGGCATAGAAGGGATGGAGGATGGAGGAAACGATAATAATGGGAAACTTTTTTCCTTTCTTATGTATTTCAGCATGTATAATGCCTCAACTTTGCTGTGGAAATTTGAAACATTGGATGGAGAAATATTCCTTTTTCAAAAGAGTTGTAAAAGCAGAGTAGAAAGCAGGCGCTCTTAGAAATTTCCATGGTAAATATAATTTGATTACATGTGTTGGTAATTTCCCTCTGAGCTCAGGATTTCACTTTAAGAGTTGGTTCACAATGGTATATTTCTTTCCAGCTTTTGAAAACAAAGGTGACCCCTGGAATTTGCCCTAAAATTCCACTGATTTGCCTCATAAGCATAGCCTACATATAGATGTCCCAAATGAGGGAAGTGACTTGAGGTGGAAGGTGGGCCCCTCATGGGTTGTTATTCTGCTTGTCACAACTCTGCTGTCTTTGTCTGTATCCCAGGTTGTGGCTTCCACCCAGGCATAACCTGGCCCGGTGGTCTTTGCATCATAGCCCTGGAAAATGACCTCTCAAAGCATCTTCAGCAATGGCCATTAGAGCTAATGGGTACAGCACAGGCATTGCTCATCCAGGATGGACACTGGGCATCACACTGGAGCAGGGCACTGGCAGTCCTGCTGTACCTTGAGGATTCTTGGAAGTTCAGGGTCGTGGCCAAGCTTGTACTCAGATAGCTTGGAGACAAAGGCATTTTCCAGCCAGTACTCAAGTATGTCAGTGTTTTAACAACTCAGTTGGGTGACTGCTGTGTACCAGTGGGACACTGAGTACTGAGTACCATTCCCGAGTGCCATTCCTTGCCCCCACAAGGAGACTGAGGTCTGCAGAAGGGAAGGAGCTTACCAAATCCTAGCTTAGTGGTGACTCTAGGAATAGAGACACTCTCCTGCCTTCCAGGGAAATGTTCTCCCCAGGCACTTCGCTCCTTTTTAACTAAGGTGTAGAAATATCTCCTTGTCCACTTACGTCAAACCAGAGTTTATTAAAAGGATTTTCTTAAAAATAAAGCTGAGAGGAAAAAAAACAAGATGCCTGAAGTACTGATGTGGTTGACTCTAGAGCAGAAAGGTAGCTTGTTTGGATTCTAGCCTCAGATGATACGATTGATGTTCCCAGCCACCGCATTTTCCAGCCATTGCTTTTCCACATTTATTAGGAGTCGGAGGCTTTTGTCCCTGCTTTTATCCACACCTACTGTGTGGCCTCTTACACCACTGATCCACTCCCCATAAAACAGTGGCTGGACTAGGCCCCCTCAGAGGTACCTTCGAGTTCTAAAATATGTGTTCTTCTCTCTCATCTGAAATGTTTCCAATCTAAGCCTTACTTTTTCCACTTGAAAGCCTGGGTCACTTGTCCTGGCCAGTGTGGCTGGGTTGGTTAGAGCATCATTCTGTCAACGGGAAGGTTGCGGGTTTGATTCTCAGTCAGGGCACATGCCTAAGTTGTGGGCTTGGTGCCTGGTTGGGATGCATACTAGAGGTGACCAATCAATGCTTCTCTCAGGAACTGATGTTTTTCTCCCTCACTCTTTCCTTCTCTTCCCCCTTTTCTCTCTCTCAGAAAGAAAAATCAATAAGCATATCCTTGGGTGAGGATTAAAAAAAAGTTTGGGTCACACAGGTGCTACAGTAGAAATCTGAATTTTGGTCATGAAGACACAATAATTCTCACTTGATCCCCAGTCTGTTTCTTGAGGGACATCTTTGTCTTTTGTCATTGTTAAAACTTGGTCAAGGAATTTTTGCTAATATAAGTCTACCATTTCCTATTCTGAATGAGGTTTGCATTTTCCTATTATTATCGTGATTATTATTATTTCTGTCACTGAGAAAGCTACAGCTATGACTAGGTGGTAGTTCTTCTCCCCACCCCATAAAGAAGCTCATAAAAGATTGTATGGCATGGAAAGTGCCATAGCAGTTAAATAGAAGCCTGGTTCATATAAAGAGACTTGTTTCTATATGGAAAATATGAGCCTTTTTTCTTACATGGACCAGGTGTGGATTAGTTCACTGAACCTTTCACCCAGCCATATTCCCGCTTGTAATTCTTCTGAGGCATAGTTCAGCCAAGTCAAAGAAACGTGTTATTAAAGGTGAGCTGAAAGCCACTAAAAAAAATAAACAAGCTGTTTAAGATCCTAAATCAGTAACAGAATCTATATACACAGACTTGAAACGTCCAAGGAAATATGTCTGAATACCATGGGGTTCCAGGCTGGATGCTCCTCTTGCCTTTTTCGAACATTTCTCCAAAGTCCTTTTTGGTCATTGGTGGATCAAGCAGCTGACGTCAAGTTTGGGTTGTAGCTCTTTTGTATTGTAGCTAATGATTTTCCCTTCCCTGAGGTAGGTGAGATCCTAATCTTAAACCTAGGATTCTCCAGCTAATACTGAGGGAAAAAAACAGTATTTTGATTTTTTTTTTTACTATGTTCATAAGAAGTTTAAAGTCTGATGTGTGGTTCCTTTCTTTAAACCTGTAGCATGGCGCTTGAGTAGATAGTAGTAACAACTATGGAGGTGGCAGGAATAAAGTTTAAGAAGCTTTAGTTTTACGTACGTTCCAGTATCCCTGGTTATAACAATGGCGCTGTCATTTCTTTAGCACTCACCATGTGCCAGGTGTTTTCCTAAGCACTTTTTTTGAGATAATGCATTTATTCCTCAAAAGCACATTTTGGACTATTAAACTCACTTTATGGTTGTGCGTACTGGGGCCAGAGAATGTACGTAACTTGCCGAAGTTCCCAAGCCTAGTAGGGAGCAAAGCTGAGTTTTGAAATGAGGCACTTGATTCTATGCTTGTAGGATATGAACTACCCTAAACTAAACTATACTGTGCAGTACTATGTGATATGGTATTTAGTTTTAATTTGGGGTAGCCAAAGAAAGCATTAAGAAATGAAGCTGTTCATCCTGTACACCATCAGCCTTGCCTCCCTCTCCCCGTCTTCCCCATTTAAAAACATTTTTCTGTTTTGGTGGTTTTTACATTGTAGCCTGTTCCAGCTAAGCACTGGGTGTCAGTCATTTGCATCCTGTTATACTG
>PVKM010022750.1:0-21526 GCA_004027735.1 Carollia perspicillata
CAGAGAGACATACTGGTGTTCCTCTTCATAGCCCCCCCAACTTGCTCTTTCTGACAGCACAAATGAGAATACAAAACTGAACCCCTTTCCACAACTTGCTTCTCCTCCTTGTTGGCTATCTCAGCTTCCTCAGTTACCTGTACAAGGAATATGAAACTGATCCTAGACCTCTTCTTCTTCCAAACTGCACCTGTGGGGAGGCTTCTGAGTAAAGCAGAGAAGAAATTGAATCCTGCTCTGTTGTTTACAGGCCATGCACCATCAATCTGAGTTCACTAAAACACTGTAAACTTCAGTTTCTTCACCTATTAATGAGGATGATATTTTATACCTTGTGGAAATATTAGGATTCATTAAGATGTATATCAAGAGCTTTTAGCCCAGGGTCTGGTACATGTTGAGTATTCAAAATGACCATGAGTCTATTGGTCATGAAGCCCTAGAAATCTTATCTAAACTTTTCCTAAACCCATCTCTTCCATTCCTATTTCTTCCCCTGTTGGGTCTCTTGTGTCTCCTGAACACCACACACACTGTAACTCTGGTAAGGCTCTACTCCTCGTAGGACATAAGACTTCCCATGACCTGGCCTTTGCCATGTCTCCAACTGCATCTCCATGCCTTCCTGCTTCCCCCAGGGTGCCTCACCCCACCTCCATGTCCTTGCTCATGTCATCTCCTCCTCCTGCTCTTGCTCCCATGAATTCTACTGAGCTGGCTCATAGGAAGACACATCCCAGAAATCCTGTATAAGAAGCCTCTACTTCGAAGACCTCTCCAGGGAAGTGTGCACAGCCAAGCAAGTGAGGGAAAATAACCACACAGACAAGTGGCCCATCTGTGTCCTTCAGGCTAGTGTACAAGCCAACACTGATTGGGAGCCCATGCATGGAGGTACTGGCATCTGGCTGACTCAAGTCTTTGAGGAAGCTTACTATACTGTGTGGTCCCCACATCGAGGCATGCCATCTCTTCCCTTTTTGCTCAAGGATGCAACTTGGTCTTTCTCTTCCTTCATATACTACCCACTCACCACCACTCACCTCTGCACACACAATTACAGAAATGGAACAGCACACTGCAGAGAAAAGAGTTCAGGACTTGATATTAGAGAATCTACTGAGTTTCCATTTCCTCTTCTATAAAATGGGATTAATACCTTTCTTACCTCTTGAGGCTATAAGAATAAGATGGTCTGCATGAAAGTGACTTTTAATGATTAAACAATATTTTTTAAGGTTTTTATTTACTTATCTTTAGAGGGGAAGGGAAGGAGAGAGGGAGAGAAATATCAATGTATGGTTGCCTCTCGTGCGTCCCCTGCTGGGAACTGGCCTGCAACCCAGGCATGTGCCCTGACTGGGAATCGAACCGCGATCCTTTGGTTCGCAGGCCTGCGCTCATTCCACTGAGCTACACCAGCCAGGGCTAAACAATATTTAAATGGATAACTGGGGGTGGTCTCCTAGGTTCCATGCCAACTCACATTTTTCCCCAATTCACTGAACATTTATTTGCAAAGCCTCTTTCATTCCCCAAATGAGCCAAGTGACCTGCCACCTTCCCTACTGTGCCAATTTAGAGCTCCATCGAACACCTGACTTCATCTTCACAAAGCTTTCTGTTATTAGCTGTGCCCCATGTTGATTACTCCAAAACATGTTTTAAACAATTGTAAAATATCATATGAAATGCACTATGACAAATTTAGGGGGAATATAAAGGTCAATATGACAGATCCAGTCCAAATTAAGTTTACAATTCAAAAGGAAAGACACACATATGAGTATATGTTACAAAGGCATGAGCCACAGAGCCAGGAAAAGCACTGAATGTGTGCTGGGCCTTTGGTTTTCAAACTGCCGTCCTAGTGGTCTGGTTTTTAAAATCTTATCCTAGAGCATTGATTCATAGGATTGCTTCTTCCATTCTGACACCCTTGTCATGGTCTCATCCGCTCCCTAAGTCTGAGATTTGTGGAATTGTTAGCCCATTACACTGGACTTCACATACACAAGAATTATCCTAGAAATGAAGAAACTAAGTTTTAGAGATGTTCAGCAGCTGGCTCAAGGTCACAAGTCTAGTTCGGTGGTTCTCAACAGGAAACAATTTGGTCATATCAGAGACATTTTGGGTTGTCAGGACTGGGAGCCACTACTGGCATCTAGTGGGTAGAGGCCAGGGATGCTGCTCAACATCCAACATTGTACAAGACATCTCCCACAGCAGAGAATCATCCAAACCGAAATGTAAATACTGCTGAGATTGAGAATCCTGGCCCATTGAGAGAATCAGATTGCCCAACAAGTGCAGACTTATTTGTTAGATTTTGCTTGTAATGGTATTGATTTTTCCACCAGCAAAAGGAGTACTGATAGTTCACTATTGACATAATTTTTAGTTATTTTTCTTGTAAAGGTGATCCTATGCATGTACCCAACTACATATTCTCTCTCTCCCCACCTCCCCAAGGGTAAGCATTTCTAGAACAGCTGGCTAGAGTGGCAGGTGCAGGGATGATTGTCTATGATTGAGGGGAACCCCCAAGAATTTTAACACAGTGAGCTCACCTCAGTCTCAGTGGTATCCCTCTTTGCCCTGTCCAACTAAAATTGCTCAAACAGTGTACTGTGTCACAGACAGTTCCTGGGTTGTCCTCAAACCCACAGGATTGCTTCAGTCATCTCAATTCCTTGTCATAGCTACAGGTCAACCTCAGGGTCGATGTCTAGGAGCTGTCAGTTCCTCGGTCTGCTAACCAATGCTATGGATGGCTCATGATCCCATCTGGGACTGGGATCACTCAGGGGCACAGTAAAAGCTTTCTAACCCAGGATCTGAATCAGTTAAAGTCACTATCTACAAGGCAGCGTACTGTGTCCTGTGGGAGGTACAAAAGAAATGTAACAGGTGGTCCTTGTCTTCCGGGAATTGACAGTCTAAATTGGAGGAAAAATAAAAACTCCACATGAAGAAATAACCAACAATTCAAGGCAGAAAATTATATGTCTTAAAGACAGTAAGTGCAGGAATTTAGAAATGAGAAAGATCTCTCTGAATTGGGAGAATCAGAGCAACTTTCGAAGGGTTATCCTGAAACTTACAGGTGGGTCTCAAGGAACAGTTAAGTGGAGATAAAGAGAATTACAAAAGGTATATTTGAAAAAAGAGAAAACCAGCCTGGCTAGGGTTGAGGCATTCAGTGGAAGAAAAGTCAGAGATAACTTTGGAAAGATAGGTTTGCAAAATTGTAGCAGACCTCGAATATTAGGCTAAGGAATTTCTATTTTATTCTGTAGATAAATGGGGAGCTGACGATGGCCTCTCATGAGGGAGGTCTCAAGCCCAGGTCAGGTTCCCCTCTCTCACATCCTGGCTTGACTGAACACATTGGCCTGGAAGCCAAAGGTTCCAACCTACTGTCAGTTCTGCCTCCTCCAGACCCACAGCTGTTCCAGAAAAGGTCATGAGAATTCAAAGGCCCAAAGTAAGTTCCACACCTGACCCCAACTTGCTGTTTGTTTTACTTTACCCATTTACACAAATGAGCCCATTACCCTTATTTTACCCTAAGAGCAACAAAATTGGGATAGCAGAACTCAGATCTGCTCCTGCTTGGAGGAAAACTCTCATGGGCTTTCCACTGGTATCCAGAGGCTGTGTAGAACTCCGGAAGGAGACAGGCTGGGCTCCGAAGGGAGGGCACCTATCCAGACCCAGCCCTCCTCTCTCCCAGGCCCCCTCACCCCCTCTCAGCACAGGCTAGAGGAAGCAGCACCTGTTGTCCTGTGGGGAAGACAGGCAGAGGTCCACCTGGCACTGCTGGGGTTTTCACAACACCCGCCCCAGTGACTATTAAAGCACACGCACGCACATGCACCAGTGGTCTGGGGAGATGTTGGACCAAGAGCAGTGACTGTGGTGATCGAATGAGAAGGAGGCTGGGGAACTAGCTTCCTCTGTCCCTGGACACAGGCTGCTCGTGTGAGGGGCTTTCTTCCCTCCCATCTTCCCTCCCACCATGTTGTCTTCTGTCCTCTAAATTTCCTCTTCTTTCTCCTGCCAGACTCGCTGACCAGCCCTTGGCTGGATGCTGGACTTTTGTTCCCCCTAACCTTGTCTCCCCATCCCTCCATCTTTTCTTCTTGCCACATACATAAAGTGAAGGAAAAATGGCAAAACTATCTTACCAAGTCCAAAGTGAAGCCAATCTTGGAAGCTGGACAGTTTAGGCAAATAAATAAAATCACCTGCCTTATCCAAATAATTAAGTCAAAGTAAGCGTTTTGGCTTTCTTGCGCTAACCTAAACCTTTACTCTCTTCCCTTTGACCTGACACAGTAGGGCTGTGTTTACTTTACTTTCACATAGCTCTAAGACAGACAGCCTTCTGGAGAACCTAGCATAATGGAGTCGAAGAGCAAACTAGGTTAATTATAATGACAGGGAAACACAAGGGAAGAGGGTAGTGCAAGTCGTGGTTTGGAAACATCTCACTCTAGAATAATGAGCAGTGAGAAGGAGTCTCAGCAAGGAATTCAAATGAGTGCTTGGTCTCCCACCCCCTCGGGTAACACCAGCCTCCAGCCCAGGGCTGCACTGGCCTGTGCTGATCTGCATTCTCTCCACAGTCTGCTTTAAACCATGGATTTTATCTCCACACATTTGCATTTCTACAGCAGCAGAAGCATAATTCTCTACCCAAAAGTTCAAACTGCAAAGATTCAGACACCTTAACAAAGCAGTGAAAAGCTGTCCCCACAGCCAAGGCCTCAGGGAGGGTGATCCAGAGAGGCCAGAGGCCTGTGTGAACTTGCTCCTGGTTCTCTGTTGCCATCTAGTGGTGTTTCCCATCCCTAACACCACGTTTTCTTCCCAAGATCCTCCTGACCCACACCTGCACTCCCCATGTTCTATAATGATGTCGGTCAGCCCTGGACTCGAAACGAACACCCAAATCCTAACTTCTGGACCAGAACACAAGTTTTATATTCCAGGTGGTTTACATGGCCTCTCTATGGTTATGGTCCACACAACAGCCAGGGGATCTTTAAACAAATAGGCCTTTTACTCCTCTGCTTAGAACTCTCCCAGGGCTCTTCCCGTGCCCACAGCAGAAGTCTCAGTCCTAACGTGCTCTAAGGCTTGCCACGATTTGGCCTCTGGTTCCTCTCTGGGGCCACCACTTTCCTGCTCCAGCCACACTGGACCACTGTTCCCCCAGGCATACCCATCTGCTTCAGGGCCTTTGCAGTGCTGTCCTCCTTACTTGAAGCGTTATTCCCCAGGTGAGCCCAAGTTCACTCTCGGACCTTCAAATCCTTGTCTCGGAATCACCTACGTCAGTGACCCTATTTAAAAATCACCGTCTGCCACCTCCCCTCCGGTTCTACTTCTTTTCTTAGCAATGATCACTTCGAGCAAAGTTCAATACATGCTTTTACCGTCTTTCCCTCAATGGAATGTACGTGCCACAGAGGTAGGGATTTTTGTCTCTTTTGCTCACTGATATAGTCCAAGCACCACGGCATATAATAGGGGCTGAATAAAATTTTGTTGACCACATGTATGAACCTGAACTCAGTATTCTGCAATCACCCACTATTTACAAGTGAATAATAAAAGCACAAATACCGTTCATCTCAGTTTTCCAGGCCTCCCGACTGTGCAGAGCGGTGCTTCTCTGCCTCACAGTCCAGTTCTCCTGAGTGTGTTATGTTAAGCTCCCATGAGCCCCTAGAGCAACAGTTACTTAAGTTTTCCACACAGATGTCACTACCACCAGGAACAGGACATAAAAGGTCAAGGAAGGCCTAAGGCACCACCACCGACAGCATTTTTAAGTTAGATAGTGTTTTAGTTTTACAAATTCTAATAAAGTAGGGAGAGGAAGAGTGAAGGGTGAGGGGCATTGGGTGCCTTCTTCAGGTAAAGCCAGGTGCCTTGTTCACCACCTGGAAGTGAGGGGCCCAGAGGAATGAGTCATTGTGGCATCGCTGAGTTGGGATGGGGCTGGGCATCCTGACTGGCAATTCATCCACTTCCCTGTCATCTTCATCTCCTCAAAAAGAAAAGCAACAAATCCTGATGACAAGAAATCATATAAAGCTAATTTCTGGGCTATTCTAGGTGTATCTCAGGTCAGAAAAAAAAAGCAATTCTTATCACCACAGTGATTGGTTGTTCCCAGAATCATGAACCAGAGGTGTATATAGGAGGAGCTAAATGACAACTCTCCCTGAAATTCATTTTGGGTTGATACCTGGGTCAGGTGCTTTACTAGACCCCTTAGAAACATGTGGCCGGGGCCAAATGTACTCTGAGTGTGAGGTTTCAGCTTCCTCATTGCCAAACAAGTTTAGGCAGGTAAACATTAGCTCCATAGGTATCGACTTATTTGGCACGTGTAGGTGGAGAGGCATGCACCTGATTCATTTCCTGATCTGGGAAAGCTCCCCAGACCGGCCCCCAATAGAAGCACCATAGCCCAGGCCAGCTCTTAAGGAGTCAGGTGGTGAGAAGAAGCCCTCAGAGAGCTGAGGCCCAGCGGTGGGAGTGCATCCTAGGCCACTGAGCCACTGAGCGGGAGCGGCAGCAGCGGCAGCAGCAGCAGCAGCAGCAGCAGCAGTGAAGAGGTGAAGCCCCAGTGAGAAGGTGAGCCCGGCAACAGGATATGGGTGAGGAGACTGAATAGAGAAGGGATGGGTTCTGACAAGATTAGAGTACACTCCGGTGAGAAATAAAATAGACAAAGGAGGGATTCAACGTGAAGGGAATGGGGACACACACAGGGGAAAGAGAAAAGTGATGGCAGGGGTAGAGACACAAAATAGGGATACAGAGGAGACACAGAGAAAGGGATAGGGACATAGGGACACAAACAGGATGGCACTTGAGAGAGAGGAAATAGACCAAAGAGTGTGAGGCAAGAAGAGCAGAAAGAAGGAAGATAGGGATACAAGGGGTGGGAGATGGGTGTGGAGGGTTAGGGGCTGGGGTCACAGTAGGTGTGGCACAGCAGAGAGGGAGGGATGAGACCCAGGGTGAGGAAGGGGAGGGAGATGTTGATTAGCTAGAAAGAGGGGGGATAGGGAGGCTCATTTCTCAATTACATACCACTTGCTCTCTGTCCCCAGTGATCCCAGGCCTCCATTCTGACTGTGCCCCCAGGAGAGATGGCACCAGCCAGAGCAAGATTCTGCCCTCTACTGCTGCTCCTGCTGCTGGGGCTGTGGGTGGCGGAGGTCCCAGTCAGTGCCAAACCCAAACACATGACCTCAGCTCAGTGGTTTGACACTCAGCACGTGCAGCCCAGCCCCCAGGAATGCAAAAGGGCGATGGGCAACATCAACAAGCACACAAAACACTGCAAGAGCCTCAACACCTTCCTGCATGAATCCTTCTCCAGTGTGGCTGCCACCTGCCAGACCCCCATCACAGCCTGCAAGAATGGCCATAAAAATTGCCACCAGAGCAAAGGGCCTGTGTCTTTGACCAAGTGTGAGCTCACTTCAGGGAAGTACCCAGGCTGCAGGTACAAAGAGAAGAAACTTCATGCTCCTTACATTATAGCCTGTGACCCTCCCCAGCAAGGGGACTCTGGAAAATTCCACCTGGTTCCTGTGCACTTGGACAACGTCCTGGACAATATCTTTTAGGTTTCCAGCCTTCTTCACTCTTTTTTTTTTTCAAAGGAGGGGTCTTTTATTTATTTTTTATTTAAAGATTTTATTTATTTATCTTTAGAGGGGAAGGGAAGGAGAGAGGGAAAGAAATATCAATGTATGGTTGCCTCTCGTGCATCCCCCGCTGGGACCTGGCCTGCAACTCAGGCATGTGCCCTGACTGGGAATTGAACCACGATCGCTTGGTTCGCAGGCCCGTGCTCAATCCACTGAGCTACGCCAGCCAGGGCCAGCCTTCTTCACTCTTGGGCTGGACTTTAATTTCCTCTCTAGGCCTCTGCATGCTCATCCTCCCATGCCCAGAAGGTTCTCTTCCTTTCATTTCTTGGAGCCCTTCCTAGCTCAGGGTTTTTAAAAGATTTTATTTATTTATTTTTAGAGAGAGGGAAGGGAGGGAAAGGAAGGAGAGAGGGATAGAAGCATCAATGTGTGGCTGCCTCTTGCACGCCCCCTACTGGGGACCTGGCCTGCAACCCAGGCTTGTGCCCTGACTGGGAATCAAACTGGTGACCCTTTGGTTCACAGGTCAGCACTCAATCCACTGAGCTACACCAGCCAGGCTAGCTCAGGCTTTTCTGAGAAGTTGAGGGACAGCTGATGCCTATGTCTTGATAGGCTAAGCTCCAGAAGAGATAGTCTTTTACTTTTTGTTGCTGTTTTCCTAGGAACTTATACCTAAGAGGGGCTGAGCAAACTCAGGGGTGGGGGTTCCCTGGTCCATGCCTTGTTCATTTTTCCCCTGCCCATGTTACCATGGCAGCATGACAACAGGAGGAAATCAAGGTAAGAGGGGTGTGTGGGGTTGATGGACAGAGCTAGAAATCTTGCCTAGCTCTGATGTGGCAGTGAAGTGGCCTCTTTGCACAGAAGTGCCACTTCATAGCATTTCATGCTTTTCATGGTATAGCCACATGAGACCTTTGTGAGATAGACTTGATGACTTGCCTTCTTTAGGGATGAGAAAACTGAGATTTCAGAGGTCTTAATTAATCAAAGAGCTGTGAAATTGGTTAATAGCAGCACCTGGACTTGAACCTAAGGCTCCTCCCTCTACATACAGTGCACTTTCTACTTTACCACTGGGCAAAAATATAGGAGTGGGACCTCTGCAGGGACAAGAGGAGAACTAGAGAAGAGTTCACCCATGAAGGAACGTACCCTGAGAGCTCTGAAGAGCCAGTTACTCTGGGTTGACTTCAGTAAAGGTCATTGCTTCTCTAGCCAAGAGACTGTTTATGTGGTGCTCCAGGGATCTTCATTATTTCTCTCTCTGCCTCTCTATCTGTCCTCCCCCTTCTCCAGCCCACTGCTTTTCCAACCTGGGCCCTGGGCCTGTCTCTGGCTAGACCCCCTCAGCCTGAAGTCATACAGCAAGGGGAGTATCCCAGCTTCAGCCTTCTGCTTCAGGTCACATTTCCCTTGACCTCGAGGGACTTCCGTGGCCCAGAGCCTACTTGTCACAAACAGGCTGAAGGGAGCTGCCAGAGCTTCCTTCCTCCTGATAATCATCTCTCCTGCTTTGGTGCTTCCCTGCTTTCCACTCTGGCAGTCAGCCGGGGCAGTTGGGGTTGAGATGTAGAAATGCTACATCCCTGTTCCCCTGGGCTACAGATACCATTTCTCCCTCCCTGCTGAGCAGAGATGAAGAAGTTCTGGTTTTATGTTGCCTGGACCTGATAGCCTCTTCCACATTGCCTGCAGTTCTGACCCTTACCAGCCCGTCTCTCTCCCTTGGTCTCAATCCCAGACAAATGGCACCAGGCTTGTACCTGCCCTCCTTCAGCACCCAGCTGGGAAGTCTCCTAACAATTCCAGTGCTCCTTTGCCTCTTACTAAAGTCAGAGGAAGCTTTGGAGTCAGATAGAATTGGGTGTCAATTTGAGCTCAGAGAGTCATGACCATGTGACCTGGAGCCAACTACTGAACCTGTCTGCAGCTGTGTTTCCACACAGAAAAATGGGAGTAATACCACCTACCCAACAGGATTCCCGGAGACTTAGAAATGACATTTACAAAGCCTTAGTCAGCCTCAGGCACTGCTAGGCATTCAACAATAATAGCTAGTGGTAGTCATGGTAGTAGTAACAGAAATATCCCTGTCCAGTCATATCCACCTTTGGGAAACATGCAGACCAAGACAAATACTGCACTCAGTTCTCCTTGAGGGCTTTCTTCTGGTGGTACAATGTTCATGAGTCGGCTAGAGGACAAGACTGCAGGCAGAGTCCCGTTAGGTGGGCTGGGTGGATTGAGATGATAAGGAGAGGAGGTGGGGAAGCGATGATAAAAAAAAAAAGGGAGAAAAGAAAAGAACATTGAACAATTCAAGCAGAGAGTGGAGCCAATAAGTTGGTAGGTCTTGAAAGTAGAGATGCACTAACTACATCACAGAGGATTGAAAAAGGAGGTACATGAAATGTACATTGTGGCCACATGGCTGAGTATAAAATCGGTGTATCCTATGGTTACTACCCTATACATTTAACATTCCAAAGAGATTTTCAACTAAGGTATAAGATATTTGGGAGTACCTGATTTTTTCTTCACTTTCTTCTTTTTTCACAACTTTTCATATATTCTTTGTTGATGATATCATGGTTTTGAAGACATCCTCCTCACAAAATTTTGAATTTGTTAAAATTATGCCTTTTATGCATCCTCTCAAAATGAGAAGAATTTCCAAATAAGACATATAATTTTTTAAAAGACTATTTATTTTTTAGAGAGTGGGGAAGAGAGGAACAGAAACATCAATTGGTTGTCTCTCGCATGCTCCTAACTGGGAACCTGGCTCGAAATCCAGACGTGTTCCCTGGCCGAGAATCGAACTGGCCACCTTTCAGTTCACAGGCCCGGCACTCAGCCCACTGAGTCACACCAGCCAGGGCCCTAAGGGGACTTTTTCATGGAAGACTCTTGACCCAAACGGTATTAAATAACTAAAAATTAAACATAATTTAAAAAGTAATCTGTGGTGACAAAGATAAAAAGTACCTTGGGAGATGTGGTCTTACGTGGTCTGGATATGTTTACTTTGTGAAAACTCATTGAGCTGTACACTTAAAATTTGTGTACTCACTGTCTGTAAATTATACTGCAATAAAAAATCCTTCTAAAAAGTATGGTTCTTAAGGATTATTTTATTTGACACGATAAGGGCTAACATAGCAATTAATTCTACAAAGATTATGATATGATGGAATTATGTTATGATCTAACTTTTATTATTCTACCTTGTACTATTTGTTAAATTAAATAATACTTGTGTGGTTGAGTGCTGGCCTCTGAACCAAAGGGTCGCTGGTTCGATTCCCAGTCTAGTGCACATGCCTGGGTTGTAGGCCAGGTCCCCAGTAGGGGTGTGCAAGAGGCAACCACATGTTGATGTTTCTCTCCCTCTCTTTCTCCCTCCCTTCCCCTCTCTAAAAAATAAATAAAATCTTTAAAAAATAGTACTTGTATTATTTACTAAATTGTTATAAGTACTTTTGGTTCAAAAAGTATCAAAGATTCTAAAGTTATCCAGCCAATACACTCTCTTCTATTATTTATATTGTCAAAAATTTTCCTAATTTTTAACTAAGTGAAAATTCTTAACAAGTGTTTTGTGTCCAAAGTAAGATTTCATAACCATTAATTCATTATAGCATTTTTCTTAAAATAATATACATTTATACTTCCACTGAGTGATAGAATTTCAACATTTTTAAAAGTTTATAAGAAAAACTTCACTCCAAGTTTCACCTAGAATGCTCTAGCCACTATTTGACAGTGACTATTCAGATATTAATAATAAATTGAAATGACTTGCCTTTTTCTCATTACCGATGCTTTAACTGATTAGGTTTGACAGTCACTCATTCCTTCACATGATCTTGATCACAGCCAAGTTTAGGAATGCCAGGAATAACGTTGACATAGGCATTTGGCTACTCAGCCTCCCAAAGGTCAAAGCTGAGGTCCAAAATAAATAATAGATTTGAGCCAAACACCAGCACTGGCTGAACCTGATGCATTACTATCTGTAAACTGAAAAATAGGAAGAGGAGACTGATTAGTTGTGAGACTTTTCTGTTGCTGGAGGTGGGAGCTTAAAGAAGGGAAGAAGGTATCTAGGGAAATATTGCCTGACCTAGTGTAGCAAGTTTTAAAGAATTATTTCAGCCTGGCCCTAAGGAACAGAAATGAAGTCCAGTTTAAAAAAGAAAAGAAATTAACCATGGCTGGTGTGGCCCAGTGGATTGGGCACCGGCCTGCAAACTGGGAGGTTGCCAGTCTGGTTCCTGGTCAGTAGGCATGCCTGAGTTGCAGGCTGGGTCCCCAGCTGGGGACGAGCAAGAGGCAACCAATCCACATCTCTTACATATTGATGTTCCTCTCCCTCTCTTTCTCCCTCCCTTCCACACTCTCTAGAAAAGAAAATTTTTTTAATCTTTTTTAAAAAACTAAGAACTGGAGTTAGAATTGTTGGCGACAAGAATGGCACCAGCTGTTAGACCGGTGGAGTCAGACCGGACCTTGGTTCAGCAACCTCGGTACTTAGTTCTGGCTAGGAAAGAATTCAGAGCCAAGATTCAAACTATAAGAGGAAATTTATTTAGAAAGAACGTCACAGAGTTAGAAGAAGTTAGTGGTAGAAGCAATGAGCTTAGGAAACAAGTTACAGAAGCAAAAGAAGGGCCTCTGGAACCTAGGAGAAAGAGAGAGGCAAGGAGAATGTGCCTGGGGGTAAAGGGGTGGGAAAAGGTGGGCCTGCTCCCTAGACAGAGCCACACCCGGTCCTCAGGTGTGAGGGTATTTATCTGGAGGCCTCAAGGGAGGATCCCAGTAGAATATTCATCAGCTTCTCAGGTGTGCCCTCTCAGGGTCCTGGTCTCTACTGATTGGGTGATGCCACAGCAGGGGTTCATTAGTCAAAACAGCTGATCCTGATGTCATCCATGGTATTGCTTGTCTGGTTTTACTGCTTTTCTGGGCCTGGAGTTGAAATACAACTGAAGTCTAAATGTATTTGATGCAGGTCAGAACCTCATTGTCCTGGGGGCTTAATGCTTAAGGGCTATTCTCTGGCCCACTTGTTTGTTCTCCCTGTACAGGGTCTAACCCGCATAACTAGCAGCATGCCAGTGGAGGAAAGTTCAGAGTGTCCAAACCGCGTGACCAGTGATATGAAATGTCAGGGGGTCTAAACCTCATGATCAGTGATATTCTAGGGGAGGAAAGGTTACCTTGGGGGCAAGGACCTTGTTTTTCCAGTTTTGTCCATTGCTAGGCACCCAGGGCCTTCTGCCCTGGCAGCCTTCTGTACCTGGCCCATCTTCCTTGCTCTGCTCACGTCTGTCTAACTGCCTACCACACAATGAGCTCGCTTTCCTAGGAGTGAGACTGAGGTAGATTAGGTAGGAGACTTTTCTACTTGATACTGGTTCCGGCAAAGTCTCCACACTCTGGAGTAAATGAACCATAGACACTATGAAGAGGGCCAACTGAGTCAAAGTGAGTGAGAAGGGTCCTGATCTTGAGGGCAGGATGTAGGAAGAAGAAATGCCCTTGAGATCAGGACCCTTCTCACGCTGATTCATTTGGCCTTTTCATGGTATCTATGGCTCTAGGGGATAACCCTAGAGCTATGGCCACAGAAAACATACCAGTAGCAGCATCGTCCGGGAAGCCTTCTCTTTAAGAGAGCCTTAGCCCATTTTATCACATTTCTCCTATGTTCCCACACAACTGGGCCTCCAAAAGAGCTTTAAAGACTTCAAACCCTTACTCTTTTAAAGTCCTCCTCCAACCCTCATTTCATCATGCAGAGATGGAGAGAACAATTACAGCTCTTACCAGGATGTTTGCCTGTGCAAGACTCCAAAGCCAGTAAGCTTGGGAGAATCCATGAAGCCACAGGGACATGAGAAAATATTGCTAATAAGGCTTTGTAGGAGGTCCACGGTTCGAAAGAGGGGAGGGGAGGGAAGATGGCTAACCGCAATGGAGATATTCACTATCATGGAAAGTCCTCTTGACTTAGGGAGATGGGAATTTCCTCATCTATATATAAAGGTAACCTACTTCATAGGAATATATTGTAGATTAAATGTGACTATATATAAAACATTTAGCACAGTGGCTGGCATGTAGGAAAAGTTTGAGAGGTGTTATCACTTGCATTTATTACTGTGGTGTCAAATGTTGAGTGGCAGAACCTGTGATGGATGGAGCAAGACTGACTTCCATGAGAGAACAAACAATTTAAACAAAGAAGACAAACTCTTCCTCACTTTCCTTGCCAAAAAATTCCTAGCCAAGAGTAGATAAAGTAAGGCTCAAGGTCAGACAAAAAGAAGTTGTAAATTATAATTTATAAAGAAAAAAAAGCAAGCTGAATATTTCAGAATACTCCATCATACAGTCTTATTTTATGTAAAAATAATACTTTACTTCCTCTCCTCAAACAATAGTTTTAGTAAAATTAAGAGAGATTTATCTTGGGGCTTTGTATACTCTGGACACACATCAGCATTCAACCTAGGGCAGGAGTACACTGGCCTTAATGAAATTTTC
This sequence comes from Carollia perspicillata, assembly GCA_004027735.1. NCBI lineage: Eukaryota > Metazoa > Chordata > Mammalia > Chiroptera > Phyllostomidae > Carollia > Carollia perspicillata. The sequence goes on from PVKM010022750.1 coordinate 14,247, forward strand.
TTTTCTTTTTTAATTTTACTTTTTTAAAAATCCTTACCCAAGGATATATTTATTGATTTTTAGGGAGAGAGGAAGGGGGACAGAGAGAAAGATCCATCAGTTGACTCCCTTACATGCCCCAACAGGGGATTGAACCCTCAACCCAGGTATCTGCCATGAATGGGGATTGAATCTTTAATCTTTTGGTGTACAAGATGACGCTCCAACCAACTGAGTCACCTGGCCAGGGTAATGAGGTTTTTCTTAACTTTCTCTCCATGGGTGTGTCTCTGACCAGTATTTCTCTTCAAGAATCAAGTGAAGAAAATAAGATAATCGTGAGGCTAAGGCAGTAGGAAGCTACTTCACATGAGAGAGAGAGAGAGAAGGAGAAAGAGAGGGAGAGAGGAAGGAAGGAAGGAAGGAAGGAAGGAAGGAAGGAAGGAAGGAAGGAAATAGATACTGGACTTCTGGTCAAGATGGAGGCATTGGTAGACACACTTCACCTCCTCACACAACCATAAAAAGAATTACAAGTAAATACGAGAACAAATAACACCCAGAACTGTCAGAAAATCAAATTATATGGAAGTCCGACAACCAAGGATTAAAAGAAGCCACAATCATGCAGATGGGTTCCTCTTATGGAAATCAAAGCAGCTGTACTGAATACACAGAAACAAACACAAGGAGGCTGCCAAATTAAGCAGACAAAGAAATATGGCCCAAATGAAAGAACAGAACAAAACCCCAGAAAAAGAATTAAACAAAATGGAGGTAGCCAATCTACCAGATGCAGAGTTCAAAACACTGGTGATCAAGATGCTCAAAGAATTCATTGAGTATGGCAACAACATAAAGAAAGAAATGAAGGTTACACTGAGTGAAATAAAGAAAAATCTACAGGGGACCAACAGGGAAAGGGAGGAAGCCAGGAGTCAAATCAACAATTTGGAACATAAGGAAGAAATAAACAGTCAACCGGAACAAAAAGAAGAAACAAGAATTAAAAAAAAAAAAACGAGGATAGTATAAGAAGACTCTGGGACATCTCCAAACAACCCAACATCCAAATCACAGGGATGTCAGAAGGAGAAGAGGAAGAACAAGAAATTGAAAACTTACTTGAAAACATAATGAAAGAAAACCTCCCTAATTTGGTGAAGGAAACAGACATGCGAGTCCAAGGAACACAGAGAGTTCCAAACAAGTTGGACTCAAAGAGGACCACAATAAGACACATCATAATTCAAATGCAAAAAGTTAAAGATAAAGAGAGAATCTTAAAAGCAGCAAGAAAAAAAGAGAGTTACCTACAAAGGAGTTCCCATAATCTTTCAAAAGAAACTTTACAGGCAACAAGGGACTGACAAGAAGTATTCAAAGTGATGAAAAGCAAGGACCTACAACCAAGATTATCTAGCAAAGCTACCATTTAGAATGAAAGGGCCAAGTGCTTCCCAGGTATGGTAAAGCTAAAGGAGTTCATCATCACCAAGTCCTTATTATATGAATGTTAAAGAGACTTATTTAAGAAAAAGAAGATCAAAACTATGAGCATTAAAAAGGCAACAAATTCACAACTGTTAAAAACTGAATCTAAAAAAGAAAACCAAAAACAAAACTAAACAAACAACCAGAACTGGAACTGAATCACAGGTATGGAGATCATTTGGACGGTTATCAGCTGGGAGAAGGAAAGGGAAGAATGAGGGAAAAGGTACAGAGATTAAAAAGCATAATCCATAGGTACAAAACAGGGGGATGTTAGGAAAAGTATTGGAAATAAAGAAGCCAAATAGACTTATGCTCATGACCCACGGACATGAACTAAGGCAGGTGATTGCTGGAGGGTAGGCGGGTACAGGGCAGAAGAGGTAAAAGGGGGAAAAATTCAGACAACTGTAGTAACAATCAATAAAATATACTTTAAAAAAGAAAAGAAAGCCCTGGCTGGTGTAGCTCAGTGGATTGAGCACAGGCCTGTGAACCAAAGGATCACGGTTTGATTCCCAGTCAGGGCACATGCCTGGGTTGCAGGCCAGTTCCCAACGGGGGATGCATAAGAGGCAACCATACATTGATATTTCTCTCCCTCTCTCCTTCCCTTCCCCTCTAAAGATAAATAAATAAAATCTTTAAAAAAGCCATTAAAAAGAAAAGAAAAGAAAATAGACATAGAGCACATGGAATAGTGACTGAAACCCTAGTAAATAGTAGCTGTGGCTGTCTTTACCATGGTTGTCCTTGTCATCTCTGGGAGATTTGAATGCTGTACCCAGGCTTGTAGTGAGTTAAAGGACACAAAACCCACATGAGGAGAGACACATGCCTCACCTCTCCTTGAGGATGTAGACTGTATCCTCTCCTTGAGGACAGATCCTACAGTCAGGAATAAGGGGAGACAGACCACCCACGGAGGCAAGATTATGGTGGTCTTCGGCTCCCTGAGAAGACCCCAGAGAGCTACATAGTAAAGAAAAGTGAACCTGGGAACAGAGTGAGGCTTCCCAGAAGGAATGTGGCTACTGTATCTCATGCGATAGAGCTCTGAGGCTCAGAGTTCAGAATCCGGGGTATCTCACAGCCATAGGCCTTCATAGCCAGGGGCCCCTCTTGGAGAAGAATCACTCTTGGAGAAATTCCCTGTGAAGCTTCTGACAAGGCTCCTACCTCAATCTGAGACCCACCCGCTCCCCTGCCCTGGTTGTTGACTCATTGCCAAGACCCCAGATCCCAACAAAGAGACCAAGGAGGACATTCAGAGAAACTAGGGCAAGGCAGCCCTGTTGTTCTCCAGAGTTAGTCAGGAGCAGGACGCTGCCCTGCAGTCCTCTCATCCTTTTTGCCCTCTGGGCTTTGCCAGCCTGAGCTTGCCTCTAAGCTTCCTAAACTTCCGTTCTGTTTGCACTATTCTCTTCTTTTCCCTCTTCTCTCTCCCCCAGGGATATTGCTCTATATACTCAGAAAGTAACTGGGGAGCTAAATATTCACAAACTTGATCTCATTTTTGAATTAGCATTGCAGTCATGTTTCACAGCCAGAGCTAGTCAAATGCAGGGATTTCGGCATCATCCACTGTTAGGGGTGCTCCTTCCAGTCACCTGTCCTGGCCCCACGTGGTCCATCTCATGGAGGTGTGAGCTGTTTGGCAGACAGCTGACAATCTTCCATGCTGTGCCCAGAGAAACAGAATATTATCAGCAGCCACCTGCCTCCTGAAGCCAATGTTATACCATCATTCGGCTTTTCTCTTCGTGAATTTTACCTCAAGGCTTCCACATCCCAGCTTGGCTCAGCCTTGGCACCGACGGAAAACAGCACCAGCAGCAGTTCTTCTCACACCCCATCATAAATACCTTATCAGAGTAGCATAGCTTCCAGCTCATCCGTCACAGTTAGTCCTGTTCTCCTACACAGCCTTGGCCCTCCGCTGAGGGACCAGGAACCTAGGCTGGACCACCTCCTGCAGAATCCAAGCTGAGGTTTAGAAAATGTGCACCTCATTTCCCCCTAGTCCCTCCTGGTCACTTACAGTGGCCCTGACCCATCCTGCACCAGCCCAGCTCCTCCAGGACGCCCGTCTCCTGAGCAGTCTGCCTCTGCACCACCAGGAGGCTGTATGCGGGATGAAGTCTGACAGTCACCCTGGGGGTGGCACTTGTAGTTCAAAGACTTCCTCATGGTGCTTCTGTCCTTCAGGCCAGCAACCCGGACAGACGTCTGTGGCACTCTCACCCCCACTCCTAAAAAAAACTGGTCTTTAGGTATCATTGCTTATTATCTACTGCCCCTCTTTCGAACTACCTTCGGGGTTTCCCTGCAAGGCCTCTCCTTACTTTCTAATCTGGCTATTGACACTCCGATGTTTCTTCTTGTTTCATAGAGAGCTAGAACCAGGAGGCATTTCAGAAATTATTACACTGATGAAACTCTTTGTGTTGACGACGCAGTCACTGTCAGTGTGCTGGCATTATAGAGACAGCGAAACATGAACGGACCAGACTCCTGAGCCACAAGTTAACCTTATCATCTAATTGGGAAGACTGGATACTCACATAAGAATGAAATAACAGCCCTGGTTGGTGTGGCTCAGTGGATTGAGCATGGGCCTATGAAACAAAGGGTCGCTGGTTCAATTCCCAGTCAGGGCACATGCCTGGGTTGCAGGCCAGGTCCCCAGTGGGGGACACATGAGAGGCAACCACACATTGATGTTTCTCTCCCACTCTTTCTCCTTCCCTTCCCCTCTCTAAAAATAAATAAATAAAATATTTTTTAAAAAAGAATGAAATAACAAAACAAGGTGCCCAAATGAGTGACACCAGGAGTTAACGCTGAGGGAGGTTATGTTCTGGAGGGCTTAGCCTGAGGTCAGGTTGTACAGGGAGGCTCATACATATGATCAAGATGATATGATACAGCTCAGCTCTGAAGGACAGCTACTATTTGAAGGAGGGCTCTCAGGAAAGAGATAAAAAACCAGAAGTTGAAAGGAGCAAAACATGTCCAGGAGACAAAAGGAAGACCAGTCCATTAGAATAGAATTTGGCCTTGGCTGGTGTGGCTCAGTGGATTGAGTGCCGACTTGCGAACCAAAGGGTCACCAGTTCAATTCCCAGTCAGGGCGTATGCCTGGTTTGCAGGCCAGGTCCCTAATTGAGAGACAGCCACACATGATGTTTCTCTTCCTCTCTTTCTCCCTCCTTTCCCCTCTCTCTAAAAATAAATAAATGCAATCTTTAAATAAAGAAGAGTAGAATTTGGTCACAAGGTGACTGCCAGCCCCTAAGGTAACCATTAGTAAATAGGAAAGCAGTGTGCCAGAGAAGGACAACATGACTTTGGAATCAGACCTACCCCGTTTTCAGTCCTGACCCTGCCACTTACTAAATCTGCGACTTTAACCTCTCTAAGCCTCAGATTCCTTTTCCGTAAAGTGGGGATAATAACACGGACCACATAATATTGTTCTGTCTGTAAAATTATAGGTAAAGCACACTGCCTTGGCATACAATAAGCACTTTTTTAATGCTAGCTATTAACTAGCACTGTGCCAAGCACATATTATATGTTCATAAGTGGTGCTTAGTACTATTGCTTTCCTTCTATTGCTGTTGTAGAGCCCTGTGTTGGCATGGCCCTTAAGTAGTATGGTGCGTGTCATGTCTAGGCCCATGTTTGATACCTCCATACCATACTAGGCACTTTAACATTCCATCACACCACACTGAATAGATAAAATACATATTCCTCGGTCAATAGCATTTTTATAAAAATGTACCTGAGATTATTTTTAATAAGCCTTCTGAAATTATTTGACTATAGAAACTTATGATTGGCACTGTTCCTTCTACCATCGTGGTACTTGTGAATTCCTGTAAAATAAGAAAATCTAACCAAAGATTGCTCTACACAGCAATAAACATCTTATGTGTGCCAATTTTCAAAATAAATAAAATCATGCTCACTTTGGTAGCACATACACTAAAATTGGAATGATACAGAGATTAGCCTGGCTCCTGTGCAAGGATGACACACAAATTCTTGAAGTTCTCCACAAAAATAGATAAATAGATAGATAGATAGATAGATAGATAGATAGATCTACTTTATGTTACGGTGGTAGCCGGCTGGTAAATAAATATGTTAAATTTGATTTTTCAGTTGATTTTTCCAGTATTGGAGAGAAGATTTTTTTCCCATCTCAAATATTATAGACTAGTGAAAACTTCCCAGACTCTAAGCACTGAGCCTATACTACTTAACGTATAAAACATCCCTGAGGTGGTGGCAGTTGGGAAGACTTGTGATGAATGATGAGGATCAAATACACAATCAAAGAAACCCCTTCCCCAGGCCTCCTTGACTAGGGCTGGCCAGCTGCCGGGTCAGCACCTACTTGAGGAAAAGCATGTTTACAACTTACTTGGACTCAGAGCTTGCAGTTTGTGGTCAATCATCTTGGTGGACACCAATGTTTCTGCCAGCCCTGGCTCCTGCTGCCATGCCCACCCCCTCACTCCAAAGCTTAGCTCTCCCACTGCTAATGCATAATCACTTGGTAATCCTTCCATTCCAATGGGAGAGGCTCTGCGGAGGGCCTGCTAAAGAGAAGTGACTTCCTGAATAAATATATTTGCCCCCTAGGACCCAAGTCAGCTGCTTGCTGGATAATGTTCTCCTGAGTTCAAGAATCAACTACTAACTTTGTGGGAAGAGCGCATGAGGGGGTCCCCACCACCAGAAGAGCGAGCTCTGCTGGTGACCCCGGCTCCATCTTGGAAGCAGAGGGACAAGGTCCTCAGAAGTTTCCCATCTGGCGATGCAGATCTTGGAAGCCTAAGTGATTTTTGCCACTTCGAGCAGCATTTTATCTCAAAGAGGGTGAAGTCAAACAAACCCCAGAGACGGAGATGCTGGGTGGGGTCTAACACACCCACACGGACCTGAGAGGCTGTAGCCAAATCAAATTCCCCAGCTTAAGTCATTTGCTTCCTCCCTTGACAACTGTTGCAACACCCACATACTGCCAGCAATATAGGAATATAATTTACTCAATAGTACTCACTCACTTAGTTCAAATCACACTTTGAAAATGAAACTGTGTGACGCCGTATTTCAAGGAATATGAGTGTCACTTAATAAACTGACGTAAAAATAAATACAATGAGTGCCATCCAATGTTTAAAAATTCTGTTCAGAATTGTTTTCAGGTGAAAACTCAGACTGAGGTCTGTTGTCCCCATTGGAAAGTGGGGAGAAACAAAGAATTTACCTTCTTACTCTATGGGGAGATTTTCTCTTAAATGTTATCAGAAAGATTAAAAGACAATTACTGAAGGCAATGTTCATACACCACTGAAACCACAAACAGAGACACATTCACTATGCTCTGCTTCCATGGAAAAAACTTTCTCCTTCCCCTTTCAGCCTGGCACTAGACCAAAGGGATGGATTGAAAGTCAGGAAGCTCATGGCTCTAACCCTGACACTCATCTGGTGGCCCTGGGAAGGGCACTTCCTCTGTCAGGGCCTCCCACTCCTTCATCTGTAAAATACAGAGTTGCCTGAGATGATCTCTAAGGACTCCTCCAGCTCTGACCCTCCATTATCCCACAACTTTCTCCAACAGGGCAAAACGTCAGCCATGGAAAGAACCCAACTCACCACACTGCTTTGCTGGCTGGAGCAGTGATCCCTTTGCTGGGAGTGACTGTTTACCCAGCTCCAGTGAGAACAGACAGGAATTAACCTGGGAGAGTTTACAACCTTAATATTGACTCTTGCAGAGCTGGGCC
>PVKM010022751.1:0-21626 GCA_004027735.1 Carollia perspicillata
GATCCTTTTCCTGTAGTCATGCTAGCATGACAAGAACTAGGATTCAAACTCGGCTTACATGTCCCAAACCCTTGATTTTTTAAGTATATTTTCTCAATTCCTAAAAAAAAGAATAAACTTGGCTCTTAACAAGAACAGTTGATAAAGTGTACTGTTTCTATTATCACAAAGCCCACCTCTGATCAATCACATCAACAGATACGTATTAATGAATAGTTATTAAGTACATAACACCTTATTAGGTATGAACAGGCACTTCTAAAATTTTTCCTTTCAAAATACTTTAACTTTGAAATTTAATTCTGCACATGCCTTTAAAAGAATATACACAGTCTTAATTTATCACATTATCCGTATTTTATTCTTCTAAAGCAGTATCTCCAGTGTGAATTATTCATGAAACACTCGGTTCCCGATTATGCACACACTGCCCTCAGTCGCTCAGGAAGCTCAGGTAATGGAAATGTGTTTTAATGACAGCTTAAATCAGGGGTCAGCACACTACAGCTGACCTGCCGAATCCAGCCCACCACCTGGTTTGTAAATAAAGCCCTGTTGCAACAAAAGCCACACTCATTGTTTACATATTGTCTGTGCTGCTCTCACGCTACAACAGCGGAATACATCAGTTACAACAGAGGCAGCATGGCTGCACAGCCTAACATTGACTGTCTGGATCTTCAGAGAAAAATTCTGCTGATCCTGGGCTTAAATCACATCATAAGAGAGTAACTCTAATGCCATGACCTAACTACAGATGTAATACAAAATATAATTATCCATGTATACACACTATGTATCTCTACACAGGCACAGATCTCATACAGACAGTATAGTGTAGTACGTCTTGATATCACTTGAGGGGTGGTAATTGCGTTTGTAACAAATTTCCAGGTCATGATGATGCTTTGGTCTGGGGACCACACGTGGAGAGCCGCTGGAACAGACCTTGACAACAACAGAGTGGTTGCAGGGACCTGTGACGGCATTCACTGGGATTAGCCAGAGTCTTCTGGAAACCCGCCACCCTTTCCTGGAGCAGGGCCCTGGCGTTAAGGGGATTTGTTAAGCAAGGATGGAAAAACAGAATATGAAATACAATATGTACAGTAAAAGTTAGCATTTGTATAGTCAACAAACACATGATAATGATGCAGAAGGAAAATTGCGTTAAAAGTGGGAGGACGAAATGGCCCTTTACTATTTTATGTTCTTTTTTAATTGAAGGACCCGCACGCACATGCTGCACTTCACTGGTTGAGACCCTGGCCATGTCGCTCAGTCGACCTGAATTTCAGTGCTTTGTGTAAAAATGAAGAAAGCGATGCCTGTCTCACAGGGATTTCATGAGAACTAACTCATGAAGTACTTTGCTAAGTTCCTCTACGTGTTAGCTGGAGACTGAGTAACTTCAGAATCCTGATTACAGGAGGAAATAGAGAGCATACCTATTAGGAAGTGATCCCTTCATTAGGAAAAAGGAAACCTTAAAAGTTTGCTGGGGGAAAAAATCATCAACACTGACTACACTGAGTTATTGAATGTATTAGATTCATTTGTTAGGTATTTCATTTAAATTCTGAGGTTGGCCTTCAGATTTCCATTAATTTGGACTGGTTAGACTTTTGAGGTTTTCATCTGTCAAAATTGTTAGCTCTTGGGTATTGCTAACACAAATATTGATGTGTAGCTTTGGCCTCTTGGCTATCAATGGAAATCAGAAAATCAATAAACTTAATAGCTGTTCATTACATAGTTGATGCATTTGCAGGACTATGTTGAGTACTGTCAGTGAGTAATCATTTCAGTCAAAATCTATTACCAGATCACTGCCACAACATTTTTGTAATATACTATTTTATTTATGACTACATACAGCTACTACAGCACTTTTTAATGAGGCAATCTTTTGTCTTAGGGATTCATATTGCTTATAATCTGTGGTCTTTCCACTCAGTGGGAAGCACCTCCCACATAGGAGGTATCATTCCTAGATTAGTCCTCTCTTGGTTTAGGCAGGGGCTTTAACTCTCAAGTCCACTTCCAACCTAGGATTAATTTCATCTAGTCCATTCCCTCAGCCAGCTTACACTCACCGAATCCCTCCTGTGTGCTAAGTACTGTGGGAGTACATCGATCTTAGCTGTTTTGGAGTATATCAGCTAGTTGGCAGGGATGTACAAAACTATAATATAAGGAGAATAAAATAAACTCAATATTGGGCATTCAAATAAGCAATTAACTCTAACTCTAATTAGCAGGAATTTGGGAAGCTTTATAGAGTGGCTTTTGGGCTAAATTTTGCAGAAGTAAATTCACATTGTGAAGACTAGATGATAAACATCCAGCCTGAGGGAAGAACTCGAAAAGAAGTATTGCATGCTGTAGAAGTTCAAGGAGAGTTCCTAATCAGACTTACAGGTCAAGTGATAATTTCTGTAGGAGGTAAATTCCGAGCTGAGGGTTAAAGAACAGATAAGGGTTATCTGGATGAAAGGGGGAGAGGATGGAAGTGTTCCAGGTGAAGAGCACAGCGTTTGTGAAACCGGGACACCAGAAGACGCGGTTTCTCCAGTAATTGAGAACTGAATGGATTTCAGGTGGCTGAAACCAAGTGGCGTGTGTAGGGAAATGATGCACTCCAAGTATACGGGCCTAAGGCAGAGGTTTACTAGTCCTCCTTAACAAAGAAAGACTCTCTAGGAATGTGCTAAGGCTAGAGATTGACCCGGAGAGAAGATTTTTATAGGTGATAGCATGAACGTCTGTTGTTCTGGGAACAGCATTTGAAAGGCCGTAAGGAGTCCTGTTGCTTGACGAAAGTAGATGGCCTTCTTTGTGTATGAAGTAAAATGTCACAGTCTTTGCTTTGTAGGCGGATTAGGATTATTCTCTATTCCGGAAAAAAAAATTACAGGAATACGAGGGTTTTCAAATGTTAACCAAAAACTTTTAATAAGAATTCTTATACTGTCTTAGTTTTTAACCTGGAGCATTAAAGATTTGGGGGTGTCAGAGGATTGTGTTTTGTTTGTTTTAAATATTAGCCTTTTTAGTGAGGAGTATTAAATTGATTTGGACTTTGCTTCTGAACACTTTAGCCAACTTCAAGGCTGTGATAACCACGCTGTGCGTGGCCCAGTCATCTGACACCCTGTGACCAGGCCAGAGACTCTCGCTGTCTCTCCGTATCCCACTTGTTTTCCTTCCCCCTTTATCTTTTTCCTTTCTCTCCCGCCTTTCTTTTTCATGACTTTTTTGTGGGTCTGTTTATGTCACATTTGCCTCCCTACCCTCTCTCTTTTCTGTATCTGTTCCCTACCCCCATTTTTCTTATTCTACTTTCCACAATATATAACTAAAATCTGTGTTTTATTCATTATAAATTAATAAATGTCACTTGTTTTCCTCTTCTTTTAAAATATGCATGTATTAATAGATGGCATATTCTATCCATCTATGTAGATCGACAGCTGGGATATTTTATCCAGATATATTCTATTTTTCATGTATGTAAACATATGTGATTTACTTACTTATATATTCTGTTCCCCCCACCACGGGTCAATGACATTTAACTGAAAAAATAACTGATCCTTTCTCATTGAGTAACGTACACAATAGGTGAGGAGGGAGCTTCAATTCATCTTCAGTTGCTCTCAGTGTCTGCAGCTGCTTTTAGCAGAGGTTGGGTCGGGATATTTCCCTAGGGTCCCTGTGGCATAGAAGATATTATTAAAACAATCTGGGAAGGCTTCATGGAGGAAGTAAGTGCAGTCTTCTACTTGATTTTTCCACTCCATGACATTGTCGAGGCAGAGGCATTGTCTGTGAGCTGCCGTCCACCTCAGAGATGTTCACTTGGCTGCCCGGTTCTCATCACAGGCAGTACCACCTCATCGCTGCACACGACACTCACTCATTTTAGTAACATGTTAGGAAGATCATATTTTGCCAATTAATGTTAGAAAGTAATAATCTGGTAGCAATGCACCATACTAAAAACAAAAGAACTACTGACAAATAACGCCCTCTTTTTATTACAAAATCATAAGCATGCAGCTCTGTAACACAACAGTCCCACTCAAGCACATCATTTGACATTTTAGGTAAAATGTTCAAATTGCTGTCCATCTCGTATGAGACATTTATGTACTCTACCAACCACAGTCAAGCAAGCCTTACTTCTGCCAGACCCTGTATTTATATAAAATGTTGTTCATTTCGGATGGTGTCTTTGATAGCACCAGATAACTGTTGGCTACCTTAGTTAAGTACTCATGGAAAAAATGATTCTGATATCCCATCACAGGACACTCGGAACTGACTCTTCAGTACAACACGGACCCCCTGTCCCAGCAGCGTGTCAGAGTGGATAGAACGAGGCAGGGTCGGAGAGGTCTGCCTACGCCTCCGCACTGCCATTTACTCACTCACTGGTTTCTGTTTTATTTTCATCCTCACGAACCTCCAGCAGATGTGTCACTCTACACGTCCGCCCCATCGTCTTTCTCCAGTAGGTCCACTGCCCCAGGTCAACTAGGTCATCTCTCTTCTCTGCAGTCCTACCACGCCCTCTTCTTTTTGCTCATGCTGCAGGGGAGAGCTGCCTCACACTTCACCGACAAAATGGGATCCATCGAACAGGAGCTTCCTCACAGCCATAAACCAGCTGGCATTTGCTCCATCCTTTTCTTTCATGCTCTCTTATAAAGGGTATTATTGGCCCTGGCCAGGTAGCTCAGTTGGTTAGAACGTCCTCCCCATACTCCAAGGCCTCGAACTCAATTCCAGTCAGAGCACGTGCAGGGATCAGCCAATGAATGCATAGATGTGTGAAGAGCGGGTGTCCCTCCCTCTCTCAAATCAGTGAATGAATTTTTTTTAAACTTCATCGGGGGTACTATCATTTCCTCTCATGCCCTTCTCCCTTTATCAGGTGCTTTCCTCCTTCGGTGATCTCCTTTCCCTCCAGCACCATCGCTCTCTCCTGTCTTCCCTGTCACTTAGTAACAGGGGACAAGCTGGCTCTGGGACCTCCCATCTTAAAGTAACCTCCCCTGAGCCCACAGTCACCATCCCGTTTCTCTGTTTGCCTTCACACCCAGATTCTTTCCACACGTGTGCTTGCCACTGCTTTACCTCGTGTACTTTTTTGAAAATACACCAGCTTTATTGAGATACAATTCATGTAGCGCATGAGTGATTGATTTAAAGTATGCAGTTCAGTAGTTGTGTTTAAAGGGTTGTGAACCATCATTTAATTATCTTTAGAACATTTTTGTCGTCTGAAAAAGAAACTGAACCCGTTAGCACTCATTCCTCACCCCGTTGCCACCCAAGCAGGAGGCAGCCACTGGTCTGCTTCCTGCCTGCACAGTTTGCCTTGTACGATTCTGGACTTTTCATGTAAATGAAATCAGTCAGTTCATGGTGTTTGTGAGTGGCTTCATTCACTTAGCATCGTGTTTCCAAGGTTCCGCCACATTGCAGCATATATGAGTTTTTCATCCCTTTTTATGGCTGAATAATACTCCGTTGTGTGAATCTACCACATTTCATTTATCCATTCATCATCTGATGGACATTTAAGTGTTTCTCTTTTTGCCAATTATTAATACGTCTGCCATGAACATGCATCTAAAAGTCTTTGTGCAGATAACATGGTTTTATTTCTCCTGGCTGTATACCTACGAATAGAATTGCTGGATCATGTAGTAAATCTGTGTTTACCTCTGATAGGAATGCCAGGCTATTTTCCAAAGTGGCTGCACCATTTGATATTCCTGCCAGCAACAAACGAAGTTTCAATTTTTCCATATCCGCAACAAAACTTGTTCTGTCTTTTTTATTATAGATATCCTAGTGTGCATTAAGTGGCATCTCGTGATTTTTGACTTTCAAAACCCTGATGGCTAATGATGTTGAACATATTTTTGTACACTTGTTGGCCACTTCTTAAAAGGTTTTATTTATTTACTTTTAGAGAGAGGGGAAGGGAGGGAGAAAGAATGGGAAAGAAACATTGATGTGAGAAACGTCAATGTGTTGCCCCTCATACATGCCCCAACCAGGGACCAAACCTGCAACCCAGGCATGTGCCCTGACCGGAAATCAAACCAGTGACCTTTCACTTTGTGGAATAAATGCCCAACCAACTGAGCCACCCTGGTCAGGGCTGCTTGTTGGCCATTCATATATCTTCTTTGGAAAACATGTCTTTTCAAATCCTTTGCTCGCTTTTTAACTGGGTTATTTGTCTTTATTATTTAGTATAGGAGTTTTTTTTTCTATATTCTGGATAGTCAACCATTGTCAAATATATCGTTTGTAAATATTTCTCCTATTCCACTGACTTTCTTTTCAGAATGAAAGGTAGCTTTTAGGTACTCTCAAGCAGTTCTTCACAATAAACAAGTATCTGCCGTACTTCCCAGAAGAGAGAGAATCCTCAAGGAGCTTCCCTTCCCAATGGAAGAGTGCCACATTCTGCTCACAGCAGCAGCCTGTGTTCAACTCATCATTCAACAAACAGTAACACCTACTAGATTTCTCTGCGAATGCGCAGTGCGACCCGAACACTAGTCTCGTCGTTAGGCTGTCACTCGTTTGATTCCCTCATTCTTGCTGGTTTGACCCACTGCTGTTTTGTAGAAGAAATTGCAGGATGGTGGATAACTTTTTGAATCAGATCAGATTGTGTTAGAGCTTACAGCTTTGCAACGTTCCAGACTGGACAAACACAGAGAAATAAATAGGTTCTCCTTGGCAGTCAGTAAACTTGTCTTGTTTAGAAGAACCTTCCTTCAATCATCACTTTCGAACAAGGACTTTTTGCAGTATAATTATTGTTTGAGATAATAACTGGCTTTATGAATGTGTTTACTCAACAGTAGTTTTGGAAAGGGGGCAGCAGGGAGACACTGAAACTTCTAAATCCATTTTCCGAGTATTCTGGTCCAGTAGCTTTCTGACGTGTTGGACAGTAATTGCTTCCAGGGACTTGTTCGCTGTCTGGCTGATCACCGCCTCACTGCTGCCGGGTTATTGACCTCCTCTGTCCCTCTGGCTGCCAAGATCAGGCTCTGAGTCAGTCCGTAAAAACTTCTTGAAATGTTTAACAGTAATTGTGGCTTTGCAGTGGTTTCATTTTCAAAGGTTTATTTTTGGTGCTAATATGTTTATGTGATATCAGTTTGGGTTTATTAAATGAGTTTTAAGTAGGCCCAGAAGTGTTTATGCATGTATGTATATGTGTGTGTGTTTAAAATTTAGATTTGTAGTCAGTCTTAGTGTTCATGAATTCAAACTCTTTACTCAAAGTTTGCTATCTAACATAACTAATATTTCCTTATTATTTCAGTTACAGGTGCTACAAACTGTCAAATATACCTTAAGAGGTTTATAAATTTCCCCACTTGTGTGGACCCATTATAGGTTTTTCTGCCCAGATTGTGAAATACTACAAGATGACTGTCACTAGCACTGCCTTCTCTCCACTCCCTAAGGTCACAGATCTTCAGAATACCCATCACATGTTGGCAATTGATGTGGACCCACAAGAATCACAATGTGTGAAGAATAGATTGCTCCAAGTTATGTTCCGAAGGTTAGAGACTGTGCCTAGAGCCACTGTCTGCCCTCACCGGGCTGTCATTGGCAGGCGTGTCTTGAAGCTCAGAACTACTGTAAATGTCCCGTCACCATCTCGCTTCCCTTTTGATGCCCTGCCCCCTCTACTCACATCATCAGAATCCCTTGTCCTACCTTATTTTCAGGGTTTAGCTCCCACACAATCCTGATCTTTCCATCGTCAGTTCCTTATCTCCCAGATGTTTTCTTCCTCTACATTCATCAGTCCTGCGGGGCCCCGTTCTCTTCTACGGGACAATAAACTCGTCTCTGCTAAAGTGCTTCCTCCATCTAGGATCACGTTTGCATGTTAGTAGATTCCATATCTGAACTCAGAAGAGAAGATGGAAATTTAGTGGGAAGACTTGCTTAACATAGTATAACTTAGCCTAGTAAATTTTAGTCACTTCATCTTTAAGCAGAGCTGGACTTGGCTATTATGTGCAGCTTTGTGACTTAAAGCATTGTGTGTGCATGAAAAGACACTATTAGAAGCAGATGAATGGTTAATATTGCTTTTTTCTTATAGCTGATTTCTCTCAAAGTCATGGAAGAATGGGCTAAGTTATGTATCTCATTTTCCGTTAATTCTTTTATTTATTCGTTTATACTCTGTTCCTTATCATATCTGAATGGCTCTACTTATGTCTCAGTTCAATACGACAAATGCGGGGATTGGATATGATTTGCTTTATTGATATCACAATGCACTGGAAACAGGCTAAAATTATGGAAACTTTCTCCATTTTTATAAGGGGTATGATTGTTATTGATGTAAGATTTCCAACTTAAATGTTTGCTACCCTCTTTTTCTTAAAGTAGAATTTAAAATATCATATCATTAGACAATCTTACCAGAATATTTTAACTGAAAAAATTATGCAGTTATGCATATAATTTGTAGCTGTGACCATCATATAGTTTTCATAACATTGTAGGGAAGATGTCAGGCCTGTCCAAAGTGCGCAGCAATAAATTAAACCAAATAAGGATCACACATATATATATATATATATATCTCCATGCAGCTTTACCAACTATTTCAACGTACAGAAACACGCAGAGCGCACCCTACTTTAATAATATAGATGCTGCAGCATTTAGGGATTTTCTTGATTAAAAGCCAAGAATCTTATTTGCACTTCTTGATGGGAAAAACTGTAATGAGGACAAAGTATTAGCAAAATGATTGACCAAATAGAATGGAGATTATAATTACAGACTTCTGAGTTCAATTTAGGATGTGTATGTATGTTGCTTCTTAAATGATAGTTTGAGGAATCGAGATTATTCATCCATTTGGTTTGGGATTCCAGTTCTATTCCCAGTTAGAATTTCTCCAGGTAGTTCAGACCCTTAAACATATACATTCATTCTTGGTTCTTGACAATCCCTAAAAAATCGCTGCTTTTATCAGAGGTGTGCAACCTGCAGCCGCATGCGTCCCGGGATGGCTATGAATGTGGCCCAACACAAAATCGTAAATTTACTTAAAACATGAGATTTTTTGTGTGATGATGTCACAATGTATTTAATGTTTGGCCGGAGACAATTCTTCTTCCCCTGCGGCCCAGACACACCTGAAGGTTGGACACCCCTGGCAGTCTGTCATCCTTTGTTCTCCCTTCTGGTTTTCCTTTCATCAGTTACAACTGTGGTTTATATTTTGTAAACTATATTCATTGACCAAAACAAAACTGTTGTTATTGTATGTGGCAGCTCCTTTATACAGTAACATGAACATGGCTCAGTTTTTGACTCTAAAACCAGAAGATATAAAATTCACAATAACAGTATTTATTTGTGATAACATTTTTACAATTTGATCAGTTCCAGAAACTGTTTTTAAAGTTAATTTGATTAATTGGCAATGGTTTCTTCTCTTATTTTAAATGTCCTACCTAACACACTAATATTTGGAGAGTGACTAATTTTATTAATCATTTGTGTTTCAACCTACCCTGAAACCAAATTTTATTATATATTAATTATACTTTGCATTGTCATGGTAAAACTTAATGTAAAGTGTTAGGAGCAAAGTTTCTACTAAGAATCGATTATGTATAAAATGCAAATAGCATGGACTATTCAAGCAGTTTTTAAAAAGAACAGAGTTGATTGGCATTCCCTGATTTCGATACTTACTGTAAAGCTACACCAATCAGGACTGTGCATTACTGTAAGGATAGACATGTAGATAAATGGAAAGAGTACAGAGACCAGAAATCAGCCCTCACATGTATGGCCAGTTAAGTTTCAGCAAAACTACCAAGGCAGTTCAAGGAGGAGAAGAAACTGTTTTCAGTAAATGGTGCTGAAAACACTCGATAGCCTTATGGGGAAAAATAAACATTGACCCTTATCTTACACCATACATAAGATTTAGCTTGAAATGTATTGTAGACCTAAATATAAAGGCTAAAATTATAAAACTCCTGGGAAAAAAATATAGGAAAAAATCTTTACAGCCTTGAGGTAGGCGAGTATTTCTTTGATAGACACAAAAAGCACAAAGCATTTTTTAAAATGATAAGTTGGACTTTTTCAATATAAAAAAGTTTTTATTGTTTGATAGACTTCATTAAGAACAAAAAGGCAAGTCCCAGAATGGGAGAAAATATTGGCAATACTTACTGTCAGAGGATGTATAGTCTGTATACACAAGGAACTCAATAATAATACAAACAGCCTAATTGAGTAACAAACAAACAAAAGATTTGAACACACTTTAAGAAGACGTGAATGGGCAATAGTGCATGAACAAATGCTCGGTGTCATTAGTCATCAGAGAAATGCAAACCTATATACACCCCCGCCATTCCAGTATTACATATTTACCCAAAAGAAGGGAAAACATTGTCCACACAAAAGTATCTACATAAATATTACAACAATGTTATTCTCAAAAGCCAGAAACTGGAAACAGCCCAAATGTCCATCAGCATGTTAATGGATAAACAATTTATGGATATTCATATAATAGAATTCTACCAGTAACAGAAAGAACAAACAACAGATATGACCAGCAACATGGAGCCATCACAAAAATATGCTGAGTGAAAGACATCAGACATGAAAGAGCGTGCCGTTTACATGAAATTCTAGAAAACGCAGACTAATGTACTCTGGCAGAAGGCAGATCTGTGACTGCCTGGGTTCAGGGTATGGATAGAGATTGACCACAGAGTGGCATCCAGAAATTCTTGATGGTAATAGAAATATTCTGTCTATGGGTTGTGCTGTTAGTTATACAGGTGTATACACATATCAAAACTTACTGAATTGCATGCTTTTATTGTGCATAAATCATACCTCAAGGAAGCTAATCTTTTAAGTTGCAATTTGAAGTATTTAGTGGTTTCTTCAAACCTTATACTCTGCTTCTAAGAGAAATTAAAATCCTACTATATCTACTATCATCCTCCCTGCCCCATCTCTATTCAAAAGATAAAAGTTATATAAATTTAGTAAGCATTTGAAATAAGTGCAGGCAGCCGTAGCCCTTCGTCCTGCGAGGCTGTCGGAGACTCCGAGGCCGCGGAGCCCCCGCACGCAGCGAGAAGCACGCGGGATCGAAGTGCGGAGGCTCGGTTCCGTGTTCCAGCCCTGCCTCTTACGGATCTCCTGAGTCATGAGAGTATTAAATGTTTGATTTGAAAAGTAGGGGTGTAATTTATCACCAAAAATCACGTCTATTTCAGGATCGAGTGCAGTAACAGATGCAAAGGCCCTTTGTAAACACAACAAACCCCTGCTGTTAGCAGCTTATAACTGTTTACAAGTAAAAGTTGTAAATAAAAGTCAGTTCCATTTTGTCCATGGACTCTGTGAGGGCAAAAAGCCAGTCGTTTTCAACCAGAAATCTCGAGCACCTGCGTATATAAGCTAAATACATGTTGGGTGAACTAATTTCAGTTCTCTTCTGAACCCCAACATTTGCACCAATGTGTTCAGGAAAATAAAGGCACTTGGAGCCCTGGGCTGTCTGCTCTAGGCTTCTGAGCCCAAACACATGCTTGTATTATAGGGAGAGGTTTTACGACTCACCATATACCAACCTTAGACCAACAGCTTTAATGTTCACATCATGTGTGTTCGATGCCTGTTTGCTTCTGACATCACAGAGGAGCAATCATAGACGTGTTGGGTGTAGGCTGACCAGTTACCCTGACATGACAAGTCTCCTGGTCGGAGAATCAGGCTCCTATAGAAGCACGCTCACTGCTTGTAACCCATGTGTAGCTTCCTATTAAAGATGAAGTCGAGTAAAGAATTAGCCGTGAGAGGAAGCATGAGATGAAGTCAGGCCAGTCGTCACTGTCTTTATCTTAATAAGTTAATGGTTTGAAACTTTTTTTTTGGTACAAGATTCCTGAATGTATTCTCTACTCCCTACCCTTACCCTGCAGTGTTAGGGGTAGGCAGCCGCTGTGCATCTCCTCAAGGTGACTGGGACAGCACGGACACCAGTGCTGCTGACATCCTCCCACTGAGTTTTATTTCACGAATCGTAATGCCACTCACGCAACCTTTCTCTGCCCAGTGGGTGGCCAGAGCATAACAACTTGCAACCAAAGGCAAAGGCGTTACTGGGATGACACGGAAAGAGAGTTGTGGGTATTTATCATCTCTGCACCCGAGGGTGAGCACAACGGTTGCTTTTGGGAGACGACAGGGAGAACCTACCTTCTCCGCCTTCTCCAGGATGGAGGACTGAGTGCATATGTTGCCTCTTGGTTCAGTATTTGTTTCTGCAATTTTGTCTTTTCATTTTACTGTTATCCTCTAATAAACTGATGCATCTGCTTTGCAAAAGATAAGAATATGAAGTTATTATATGTGCTTTTAAACACACTTTTGGATAAATGGTTCTTTTTATTTTCCAGTAGTCTTCATTTTCATCTCATTAATTCTCAGGTTTCAACAGTTATTTTTTTTAAGTAAGGATTTAAATATGAAACAATAACCCTAGGTAAAGAACTAAGGTATTTTCATATCTCATAGTTATTCTTTCTATTTTTAGTAGTTATTTGACTCTTACAAATATTTGGAATAGCCGGTCACTATTCCTGTTTTCTCTTCTTTGTTATAAAAATTATAACTCTAATATAATAATGCACTGTGTTTTAATCATAAGCTATAATGAAGCCTTTGTATTTGAACATAAACTATAATATGGATTTGTGAGATTCTATTTTTATATTAACATCCATATTTTGTGATGTGTGTGGCGTATCTCTGTGTGTGGGGGGTGTGTATTACATACATTTGACTACGTTTATACCTTCACAGAGATTTATATGAAGGCATTAAAATAACAAACAGGCACAGTCAGTCACAGTGTTCGTTATATATAAAGGTTATTGGGGATGCAAAGATATAAAAGATAGAAGAACCTAGTAATTGCCTTTAAGATCAGAGCACAAAGCATTAGTTTGGATTTTACAAGGCCAGCCAGCAACAAAAGAGCAGTAATTTATGAGCTCAGCGTAAAAGAATAGCATAATTGCATTAAAAATTAATGCTAATGAACACTAAAATGGGGAAGGTGGTTATGATGAAAGTTTGTATTCATCTTCTCTGGTTTGAATGATGGCTAGTGGCTTGATTAATGGCTTAATTTCTATCAATTAGCGGGGAAAAATCTCCTGCGAGACAAGGGTAAATTGAGCCTTGAATTACATATCTTGCTTTTGTGTGCTAAGAAAAAAGAGCCGCGTATCTCTGATATCAGCCGCAGTGACAAATGTGGTGTGCCCCGCGATGTTTGCATTAGCTCTCCCGACAGGCGAGCGTGTGTGGCTGTGGGTGTTGGGAGACGGCTGGCAGGCAGCATTCACTGCCAGTCCCTCGGAAGCTCACAACTCTTCCATCTACAGAATTTTAATTAGAGTCAGTAAGAATTCTAGGATTAGAATGGACAGCAAATGGCCACTTCGGAGTTTGTATTCTGCCCTATTAATCTGGTAAACCTCAAATTATATTTCTTTCTTCTATCCTATTAAAATAAGAAAACTTCCAATAGCTTTAGCTTTGTTAGAGTGATTATTTCTGACTTCTCCACTGAAGGGGATTTGACTACCATTGTTTGTTTCATTTGAAACCCACATAAGGCAGTAGTCTCTGTAGTTAGACTACATAGTGGTCATTGGTTTAGCCAAATTCACAAAGGCCATTCTTGATTTTTATAACAATTTTATACAGTAGATACAGAACAGCTCTAAGTGGTAGTAATTTATTACTCAGGTTGTTTTCAGGACTAAATGAAAAATGCTAGGTTTTCTGAAAATTTTATTTTTTGTATTTGTGAATAAGGGTTTTTGCATGTGATACATAATTCCTTAAGAAAACTCTTCCAAATGTGAAAGATTCTGAAAATATACGTATGCAATCTGACTCAAGAAAATGCCCAAAGACCAAGATAATATATATGGCATCTCCTCTACAAATAAAGCTACATTGTAGTTTACTGAATGAATAAGCATTAAAATGCAGAATAAGAACAACACCGAGAACACCTATTATTTCTTGTTAAATGAATAGGAAGGAGGCAAAAAATAATTTGCTTTGGCAGGTATGGGTAAAGAATTTATTTGACCAGGAAATAGTGACTGGACCACAGTTCAGAGATTGTACCCCTTTTCTATGGCTAGCTAGTCATGTGACCTTGACCAAAGTTACTTGGCCTCAGTTTCTCATCCGTATGAGAACTTGAATAGTTTTCTCTCTCGTGGTTAAGATAGTTAAATGAGGTAGCACGTGTGAAGTGCTCGGCTCAGCAGAGTGCCATGAACGGAAGCTTTTGTTACTGCTGCAGTTACTACGTCTGCTACCAACACGGCTCATCTGGCCTTTTAAACAACCATTTGCATGAAAAAATAGCCCATAGGACCTTCCTCCCTAGAAAGGCATTCCAAATACCGATGATCAAAACCAAGTGTCTGTGGACCTGTGGACACCAAACTAAAACACGTTTGCTTTTTAACATGATGTCTACCAACTGCCACCACCTTGGGCAGTTCGTGTTCCTGGACATCCATTAGGAAGTAACAGGACCTCCCATCTCTTGAGTCACTGGAGCCTGGGAGGCCACGTGCCAGCAAAGCGCTGCTTCCCCGCTCCCCCTGCAGCATTCAGCGAGTCAGCGTGGACTCCCGCGTCCTGGTGGGTGATGAAATTCAGCTGGCCCTTTGTGCCTTCTCAGAGATGTGCCCAGGCCTGTCCCCTCTTCCCATCATCCCACAAGGCTGCCACACCACAGGTGATGCGCGAGAGGTGCCACTGCAGCTGGTTACTACCAGCTGGACTGAGATAAAGGTGCCAACTTCAAACCATGCGGTCAGAAAGGGAGTTCATATGCAAATTGTTAGCCAACTTCCATGTCTTTAGTACAATTGCTAAATTAGCATGCTTGTACTATTATGGTGCTATCAGTCATTTACTAACAGCTTTTCATGCTTCTTCAGCCTTGAACTGAACACAGATACCATCTCCCAGATTTTCACGACCGGCTCCTTTACATGACTGTTCTCTCTGCTATAATATCATCATGTCAGAGTTCTTCCCTGGTGACCCCATCTGAAATCCCCCCTTCCTCCATTCCAGCCCTCTACCCCGCTCTATTTTCCTTGATATTATAGAGTTTATTTACAAGTTTATTATTTGTTTCTAAACCCTAATACGTCAGACAATGCCTAGTACATTAACTGTACTCAGATATTTGAAAGGATAGGAGGAAAGGGAAGTGTATTGATATCGATCATCAATATTTGGAATGCCTTTCTAGGGAGGGAGGGAGGGCGTCAGCCTCTCGACTCTCCTGTCCCGTGTAGCTGCTGACCCCACACCTCGGAGGGACAGTCGAGCCCACCACAGCTTGACCCACTTGCCAAGGTCACGCAGCGAGTAAGTGGGAGAGGCCGAATTTAACCTGGCTACTCTAAACCCAAAGCTGTTCACGCTAACCACTTAAAGACATTTAATTTTTTATTATTTTTAATTTTTTTCAAGTACAGTTTACATTCGCTGTTCTTTTGTGTTAGTTTCCGGTGTGCAGCGCAGTGGCCAGTCAGACAGTCCTAGACTTTACAAAGGCCCTTGGTCCTTCTGGTGCCCAACTGGCACCACACATAGTAATTACATTGCTGACTTCATTTCCTGGGCAGAGGCATTTAATTTTTTAAGTTACAGAAACTCCTAATAATTTGACATTGCTTCCCCATGAAGTTTTACTTTTTAAATAGTTACTCTAATACCTCTAATTTTTAGTTTTTCAGCAAATGTTTGTTGAGAGCTGACTAAATAAGAAAGCACCCTGTGCCAGGCCCTAG
Source organism: Carollia perspicillata (assembly GCA_004027735.1). NCBI lineage: Eukaryota > Metazoa > Chordata > Mammalia > Chiroptera > Phyllostomidae > Carollia > Carollia perspicillata. Next base: position 15,963 of record PVKM010022751.1, read on the forward strand.
CATTGACACACGAGGGAATGTCCCCTCTGGCTGGAGAATCGAAGGGATTCACGCCAGCACACGGCAACACACGGGGAGAGCCCCACGGGTTATGGAAGAGACCCATTTCCCACAGGTGGCAAGGGACAGCATCACGAAAAGGTGGGTGTTAGGCATGGCCTTCAATGGCAGGAAGGATTCAGAAAAGTTGACAGCATTCTGGGTGAGAGGAGCTAAGTGAGGTATTCAGTGTGGATTTTGCTTTTAAGAATGCCTGGCCTGATACCTAATTTACTTGCACTTATTAAAATGTTTATCAGAAATTCTTCACTGGTACATTCACAGTAAAGTTATTCCTGTAACTTAATTTGATATGGAAAGCACTTTAATGGAAGGTGACTCTGTCTTGGAGTCCACCCAAGGGGGGTCGTTCCTGGAGACCCTTCGGGAGCCTCACTGGCATGTAGAACTGGGTGCTGTAGCGTGAGCTTCCAGAGGACTGACAAACAAGCCGCACCCTACTTACGAAGCTTTCTCACCTTTCACAGTATTTGTGGGTAGGAGCTCTGAAAGTTTATGTCCAGGGATGTGGGACTCAGGAACAAACACGACCTTCAGACGTTGGAGTTGGATGGTTTTCCCATCTGAGCTCTGTATGCTTTGTTTCAAAAGGGAAAGCAGCGGCTGTGTTTCGTTCAAGTTCAGGTTCATAACAAATTATTTTTAAAACTTTAGAATTTCAAGTCAATTTTATGGTATGTTTCATTTGCTTATAAATTTTATTGAGCAGTTTTGTTTATTGATTTATTGAATAGCCAATCTGCCGCTGTTTGCTTTTCCCCATGAAAGTGCTTCACATTTCAGTGTCCAGACGTTTTGTTCTCAGTATCTGTGCTGGACTCTAAAAAAGAATCTCACAGGCATTTCCATTCTTGATGAAAATTTGAGTCAATTTAAACTGAAAGTAAGATATCCTTTTGTATTATTCATGTGTTCGTGGCAGTACTATTGGTGCATAAATATTTTTTTCATGGAAGAGTAGCATAAGTACCTCAATAACTGTGAAACCAACAAACCCAAACTCTTTGTAACATAAAATGCATTTTAACTTTGGGTAAATTCATACAATATTAATATTCAAAAGGAGTCAGTTGAAGATGAGATTTTCACGTATGAGAAAGTCCCGTTAGCTTATACCACGATTACGTCTTGGGTAATAGTGCCATCTGCTGTTCTCAGTGTAGTATTGCTGCCAGTTTAGAGATCTGTTTATGTTTATAAATGGTGTACAGATTAAAATTCTGTCTTTTCAAATAAAAAGTTTATATTGGAGTTTGTCTTCTTGTTTATAACTTTAAATTTGTGTACCATTTGATAATATCTGAAAAGAAAGTGCTGTAAATATTGTATCATGTGAAATTGATTATCAAACATATAATGTGAAGTAACAGATGAGCCTAATTTTCATATTTTAACATCAGTAACTACTAAAACATTGTATTTTAACTTCCCATCACAAAAGTGGCAAAGCGATTTTCCATGCACTGTTAGTATCGGTTGTTTCAGCCTGTACCGACTTGCCTCTCTGACGCGGTTATTTTTTATTTCACTGCCGTGAGTGTGTCTCCCTTCTGCGGCCTCTTACACCCCCCGTGCAGGTCATTTCACCGACCAAGAGTGTGTTCACCAAGCACTGGTAGATGTTCCTTTGTGTTTGCCACATTAGTATTTTTAAATCCCATCATTTTAATTCTCCAAGTAACTTTGTCAGTTATATTTTTACCTCATGTTGGATGAATATAAGATACTTTGTATGCTAGGCATTCATGCCAAGTATATAAACAATGGCTAGTTTTCATTCTCATTTTTCTCAGTCTTGAAATTGGTACAGAATTTTTAAATGACAAAGTGGCATGAATAACTTAACCTGAATTTAAAACAATTGAATATGTATTACGAATGTGTTTTATTGTGCATCCCAAAATGACAGGGTCATACTCAAGACGCGCACTTGAGGACACTGATGTCACAGTTTTGCGTATGGAGCAGTGCGAGGCAAATTGATGCCCATTGTTGCCAGACAGCGTGGGGCTGGCCCCTTATGAGGCTGAAGTGGTGAATCTCCCATGAATCCCTCCAATTTTAATTTAAATATCAATTTTACTCTTTGATTTAAATATTGTGCTCCTTAATTCAAACATCACCAGTAAAACAGTTCCCACGTTGAAAGGTAGAAGCTGTGTGGTTGATTTTCAGATTATAGGTCAGGCAAACTGGCTTTCCTCATCTGCCCTGTCACTTTGTAGGGTGAGTGGTAACAAGACACAAAGACAGTGTTCTGTTTTTCTCTAATCTTCCTTTCTTTGGAATTTCTCCAGTGCTATTTTGTGAAGCATACTAGTGGCCGTATGTCCATATTTAAAGCTCTGGACACTGTAAGCTTTATACAGCAAGTATGGCTTGTGAGCTCACCCCCGACATTTAACACTAATGGCATACTTTGTAAATCCAAGTGAGAGAATATATTAAAGAAAAATTCTGGAAGGCCCAACAGTTGATACAGATGAGACATCATCCTGAAATCAGAAATGTCTGACTTTTGCCTGTGAAATAGAGTGAGCTAATTAAGGCCTGCACAAACAAATTTTCACATTGATAAATTGAAGTTGGACCATGTGGTGTGGTATACAGTATAATTTTCCTGTGCTATATTAACACTAATAAAAATATTATCCACTGGTATGAGATGTGTTAATGTTAAAAAATTAGCTGGGCAAAGAATCTCCTCTCGTTTCACACGCTCAATTAGTACACTGAATAATTAAAATCCACAGGAGCTTTTATTCTGCAGCATGTGGAACCATGGGCTCTTCCATGACACTCTAACAGTGCTCACTTTTAAGCAGGAAGAGACGTTCTCCCGAAGATGGGAGTGTTGTCTGGCGGCCGTTACTCTCAGACATTCTGTGCGTGGTTTTTCACAGGAGGGAAGACTCGTGGCAGCTGCCAGGGACGCATCTCTGGGACACTGCCTCTCTCTTAAGTGAACTGGAGCTTGCACAAGACTGTATCATTGCAGTGACTGGCCAGAAGTCAAGAAAAAGATTTTTCATAAAATGTTCATTTTTAGTGAAGTTATGAAGTCAATTTTTTTCATACCTTCTATAACATTTAACATTTCAGCTTCTGTCTGCTGGCATGTAAATATTACTTTGATGCAAATAATTTCATCTTCTAGTTACCAGTTATTACAGTTGTTTCTTAGAAAGTAAATCCAGCTGCTAACCAGAGTCTAAAATCCTGACATTTTTGGATGACTTGGCTGAGTATACAGTAGCTCCTAATTTCGCTTTTTATTCATATTGCTTAGAAGAAGGGTTTAAACAGCAAGGGTGTGAACCATAATGTTGCATTTTCCTGACCAGCTACTATGTGGGAAAAAAATGAAATGGCACATGCATGTGGCTATTTATTAAAGTGTTCATTGTAAATGCAAAAGACTGGAAACTACGCAAATGGCCATCAGTAGGGCATTGATGGGGAAAACTCTCATAATTCCTTACAAGAGATTGTTATAGCCATGAAATAGTATGAGAAGTCTCTGTATTGCTATGGAGTGATAGTGAAGACATATTGTTAAGTGAAAGAATATACATAGGGATGTGTAGTATGCTGTTTTGTGTAAGAAAGAAGAGAATATGTACAGTTCTTTTTTCAGAAATAAACAATGGAAGTATAAAACCCAAAACTTAATAAAAATGACTGCTTATGGGTTGGGGAGAGAACTAGGAGAGCAGGAATGGAAAGGAAATCTTCACTTCTCCGAAGTTTTAAGTTTTTACTCTAGAACCGTGCATTTTATACAACTTTAAAAAAGCAGATATTAATTGCAAAATCAGTAAAGCAAGACCTAAAAGTCAAAAATGAACTGAAACAAACTAACCTAACTGTATATCAGGTTGGTAGCATAATTAGCATAATCACATGGAGAATTATTTCAAGTGACTTCAAAGTATAGTGTTGTGACAGTTCATCAGTGGAATAAATTCTAAGATTAAAAAGAAACATAAAGAAATTTTAAATTGTATTAATTTATCTTGTTGGTAATGGTAATATTTGCCTTATTATTTTGAAATTAATACATACTCAATTCACATATATAGGAAAAACAGTTATGTGCTTTTGATCATTATCATTAAGGCCTAAGTTTCTTCAAGTAAGAGAAAAGATATATAACTATAAAACCAAAGACTTCACAAGTTCTGTGATCTTAAATTTGGTGGGTAATATACGCATGAACTCACAATAATTTTTCTCTTCTGAAAATATGTACAAGTTTCTCTGATACCCAAAAGAAAAGCATTCTAATGAAACCTTTCATAAGTCAAAATGCCATAAAGCAAAGAAGCAACTACTACTAATTTATATGGAAAAATTTTCGAGCGTTCGCACACTCAAAATATAACCTGCAAATGAGACCAAGTAGCCTATGGCAATACCAACGTGCGGGGAAGGAAGTGCCACTCGCTGCTCCATGCCTGCTGCCCCTGTAATGACTCACCGCAAAACAAGTGTTGAAAGCTATTTTCACTTTTTGCCTTTCTCCATAAAAGTGAAAATCCTCTTCAGATTTTTCAGTTAGCAAAAGCATGTACTAAGGCAGATCTTTTGTAAAAGTGAAGCGACGTAATGGGAACTTTGGAAAAGCAGGGGAAATGCACGTATGTCTGATCCCACCCATGAAAAGGCTGAGAAACAGTGACAATCCAGTGACAGCGCGCACCCCCACTGCCCAGGCTATTGTCTCTAAAACCATTCCTCACTGAAAGGAGTCCAGGCTCTTTAGAGAAATGGCTACTCTCAAGTCTGGGGTGGGAACTATGAGATGAGCCTGGAACATCTTACCACACCTTAACTACTGGGGATCACATCAGAAGGATGCAGGAACCAACTTGGAGAGGTTCCCGCCACCCACAGATAGGATAATGGGAGCATCAAACTAGGCAAATGACTACCATGGACTGAAATACATGAACTGTAGAAATATGTATTAATTCATATTGTTCATCTTTGGGCCAAAACTGGTAGGGGGAATGAATTAAACATATATTCTGCCTTTTTCTGTGTAGACTATATTTTACTGTCCCCAAGTAGTCAGTGAGGGAAGTTCTTCATTACAGAGGAATCATAGCTAATGTGGGAAGAATAATAAAACTAGAAAATCACCATTTTGCAACCTCTAACGACATGATAGATCTAAGCAACAAATTAGTGTCTGCTGAAGCATTTAAGTGAGAGGTGGATGGAGAACTTCATAATGGCAGGGGCAGGCTGACATCACCTTGGACCCACTGTTCAAGCTCAACCTCACGGCAAGTGGGGGCAGCGCACCCTGCTGTAGTGCAGTAGGAATTACACAGTGGCGCCTGTGATGTATTCTGATCAAAGAAATGGACACTGAATCTTATCAAGCCTCTAGATCTAACTACTGGTTTACACGAACTGTGAGGGATAGAGGAGCACATTAAATGACACCATAGAATGAAAATAAGCCAAATCCAGAACGCGCAACTTTTTAAAGGATAAATGATCCAGTTTCACCAATAAATAAATGGCAATCAAAAGAAGTACAGTGGACTGGAAGTGATGAAAAGGGATTTGAGATATTTGTTAACCAAGTGCAAC
>PVKM010022752.1:0-21600 GCA_004027735.1 Carollia perspicillata
GGGGTGGGGGTGGGGCACCTGGCCTCAGCTGGTACAACTTGGAGCATTGGTAGATAACAGCTATCACCTAAGGAGTCTGTCCAGGGTGTTGGCTCCTTCTGCTTACTGACAAGTCTGCTTTCTGACTTCCTCATTAGTAGAGTGATTGGTGGGTGTGGGTGGCCAGGTCATTCTCTGCTGTCCCTGGCTGAGGCACTTGACATAGAGTTTGGGCCTGGCTTTTGGGTTTATTCCAGGTGACACTGGACTTGGAAACCTGCTTGACTAGAAAGAACATTTGTGGCTTCCTGTTCGGGGCCTAAGAGAGTAATACAAGGTCAAATGAAAACAGTAAGGCATAATAATTAGTGGAAAAAGCACTGAACCAGAAGACCTTAGTTCTAGTTGTGCCTTTGCCACAGGCTTTGTAGCCTCAAGTGAGTCATTTAATCTTTCTGGGCACAGCTTTGTTACTTGCAAACCAAAGGAAAGAATGTTGCCATCCTCTGCTTATAAAGAAGGAAATACTTCTTGATTGACCAAAATCTTGGTTATTGTAATTGTTTATATTAAAATGATAAAAGTTAAACATGCGCACTCCAGAATGAGAACCCAGCAAAGCCCACCATCCATTGATGAAGAACTATAGTTAACACTTTTCTAAAAAATATTTTATTTATTTATTTTTAGAGAGAGGGGAAGGGAAGGAGAAAGAGAGGGAGAGAAACATCAGCGTGTGATTTCCTCTCACGTGCCCCCCACTGGGGACCCAGCCCACAACCCAGGCATATGCCCTGACTGGGAACTGATTCAGCGACCCTTTGGTTCCACTGAGCCACACCAGCCAGGGCTACAGTTAACACTTCGATTTCTTTTTCCTATGCATGTAAACAGACTCTGACTTTATTTTTCCCCAACTAAAATGGAATCTTTACATACTATTTAGTAGCCTATTTTCTAAATTTAGCCATATAACCTGTTTTTTGCATTTTGTTGCATTGATATTAAAAACTAGTAATTTTTACTAAATGCTTTGTTCATCTAAATCACTGTTTGACGGCTGATATGGACAGATAGGAGGCAGGCCCTCAGCTTAGGCTAACCTTGAGGGTTTGGTGATAGTGGGAGTGGTTCTGTGGAACAAACAACAGGCTTATTTGGAGAGTTCCATACAATAGATTCTCCTGTCTCCTGTGGGAGGCACAGAGTGAGATGAGCTCACAGATAATGGGTCTCTTCCTTTCTGGTGGTTATGAATAAATAATAGTGTGACAGACTCACCCTCTAGTGGTTGTTGGTAGTACTGAAATAGGAATAATAGTCTCCTTACTCTCAATTGCTTTGTCTGTGTGTTCCTTTTCTTAGTGACTGGGTATCTAAAATGGGCTAGTGATCAGTAGTCTTTATTTTGACAGAATTGGAGGTATTGTCTTTAGAAGTTGGGTGCTAGGCATCTATCTCCAACACATTTGTTGAATAGCAAAGATGACCTTGGGATGAACTGTGAAAATTAGTGTTCAGGTTTATACCTCATTGGTACTGTAGCCAGGTCTTGAGATGATGCAGGAACTCCTATACTGTTTTTACTCTATCACCTCCTCTTTTATTATTTCAAAACAGGGTAAGGAGAGGCTTAAATATGAAGTGTCTTTAAGGGTCTTATCCCACCAGCTGTTTCCTGCGTGTACATGCCTCGTTTCCTGTTTAGCTAACAAGGGTTTATTAGAACTGTTCACAGACATTGTTTGCTGACTTCTGTGGCGCTGAGTCAGTTGTTTAGGTTAACTCTGCTGCCTGAAGGTTTATTTCAATCTCTATGCAGGGAAGTGAATAGCTGTCAGGTGTCACTGACCGCTAAGCAGGATTTGGTTCTTTTTTGGTGATTAAGGTTTCTGAATGTTTGTTATTCTCCTCCAAGCTAGCAAGCTTTTCAGAACAGAAAGGTAGTTTTAATCTAGTTGCAGATGCCCTTAAAATTATTACTTTATCTTATTAAGAAAAGTTGATCAGTGTATCATTTATGCAAAGCAGAGATAAGATCTAGTATAATAGGACTGGGGTTAAGTGGGTAATGGGAGCTCTCCAGGAAACACAGCTTGATATATTTCTTCTTCCTCTTGGTTCTCTCAACACTGCAGGAGCTATGAAGACATGATTGGTGAGGAGGTGCCATCAGACCAGTACTACTGGGCTCCTTTGGCCCAGCACGAACGGGGAAGTTTAGCAAGCTTGGATAGCCTGCGCAAGGGAGGGGCTGCACCCCCCAACTGGAGACAACCAGAGCTGCCAGAGGTGATAGCCATGCTAGGATTCCGCTTGGATGCTGTCAAGTCCAATGCAGCTGCATACCTGCAACATTTGTGCTACCGCAACGACAAGGTGAAGACTGATGTCCGGAAGCTCAAGGGCATCCCAGTACTGGTGGGGTTGTTAGACCACCCCAAAAAGGAAGTGCACCTTGGAGCCTGTGGAGCTCTCAAGAATATCTCCTTTGGGCGGGACCAGGATAACAAGATTGCCATAAAAAACTGTGATGGTGTTCCTGCCCTTGTGCGATTGCTCCGAAAGGCTCGTGATGTGGACCTCACGGAAGTCATTACTGGTAAGGTCTAGGTGTAAGGGGAACTGCAAGGTTATGGTCACTGTTACCTTTGGAGATGCTGAGAGCCAGGAGGCTTTCTAGTCCTTTTACTTTTGATTAAAGATTGTGAACTGGTGGCCTTTGGGTCAGATCCACTTTGCACGTTTGTTTGGATCATGCAGGGTTGTCAACATTTTAAAGAATATGTTCTGCTCTTTAAAATTCTGAATATTTCTCTTAAAAATCCCAGATTCTGGACTTCTATTAAAAACGTGTGAGGTCTATAGTATCAATGGATCTCTTTTGCTACTTGACAGTATTGGTCTGAGTTGATTGAGGTATGTGTGCTGCGGTTTGCAATAATCCCCAACACAGTCTGTTGTTTTGACCAACCACTGCCTTATAGAAAGCTGTCGCACAGATACTGAAACTGAGTGTTGCTGCCATTTATCCATGTTCTCACAATGTCTTTTAAATATCTGCTTGTCCTGACTCATCTTGGCACGTGTAGACATTTGAGCTTGTGGTCCTTTCTTCAGAAGAGTGATTTTTTTTCGGGTTGTGGGTTGTGAGCCATTTGTGTGTTTTGAACACAATTTTGTGGATTACATTCAGCATTCCAAGAGAAACTAAGGAAAGAAGGAAGGAAATTGGAACAATAATCGGTTTTCAGTTGGGGGCAATTTTGTGCCCTAGAGGATGTTTTTGGTTGTCATAATTGGTAGTGGGGTGGGGGTGGGGGTGGGGAGTGCTAATGAGTAGTAGCCAGAGATACTGTTAAATATCTAATGGTGGACAAGACAGCGCTCTGCAACAAAGAGTTATCGGACCCCAAAATTCGGAGATACAGAGGTTGAGAAACTCTGGTGTACATAGCTCAGAGAGCATTGCTTATAATAAGCATTATTTTATGTAACTGTTTCAGGATATGCATGTTTGTATTGAGCCATAATGTAAAATATAGTTGTTATTGTGGGTCACAAACAAAAGCTTGAATATCATTCATTACAAGGTACTTAGTCATTGCAGAATACCGAGAAATGATGGAATAGGAGACTCTCTTTGGCATTCTTCAAACATATCTTGGGTGCTGAAAGAGCTGTCTGACGAGTTTTCTCTGCCAGGAACCCTGTGGAATCTCTCATCCCATGACTCAATCAAAATGGAGATTGTGGACCATGCACTGCATGCCTTGACAGATGAAGTGATTATTCCACATTCTGGCTGGGAGCGGGAACCTAATGAAGATTGTAAGCCACGCCATATTGAGTGGGAGTCAGTGCTCACCAACACAGCTGGCTGCCTTAGGTAACATAAGGGCTTTGAGAGTATGAAGATTAAATTTTGAATTTAAATTTAAATTTCTTTAAAAAGAAAGTTTAAATTCTTTAGCCTGTGATTCAGCCTCCATTCTATCTATCTTGCAGGCTATGACTCCAACCTGTCTTTCTACTTTAGTCGCTACTTCTTGTGTTACACATACGCCCATGATGTCGGTTCACTTGCTGTTTCCCACATGTCCTCTTCGCTCTGTGCCTCTTTGACTTTGTTCGTTTAATTTGGTAAACATTTGTTCAGTACCTACCATGTGTAAGGCACTTGTCTAGTCCTGGGTGTGTGTCCCTGCTCTCAGTTATCTGTATTTCAGTCAGGCTGCGATCGATGCACGAAAAAGAATACAGAGTTATAGAAGGGTAGGGGTGGGGTGAGAAAGGTCTGTTTTTCCTGTCTGTAACGCTCTTCTTTCCTTATTTATCTTTCGAGGCTAAATTCAAGTGCCTTTATTTCAGGAAGGTTTTTCTCATTTTTTCTTACATCCTGTAATTGTTACAATATGTTCTTTCTGTCTTTGGGATATACATCTGTGTGCTCTGCCCCATTCTTTCTTGGTACTTCTATACCAGAAATACCTATTTCATCTTGAATTATGGTGGTGTTTATACTTTATTTACATCTTCCCCATCCCCTGCCCCTGGCTTGGTTATAAATGTCCTGAAGTAAGGGACTATCTTACTCAATTTTCAGTTGCAGTGCCGTGCTTATTATGGGTATAGTGAATAAAAAAAGGTAGTTAAGGAGGCTTATAGATGTTAAGGGACCTTAAGGGGAGGATTTCTGGGTTCAAATCATCTTGACGCCTCTCCCTTTCTCCTTAGGAACGTCAGCTCAGAGAGGAGTGAGGCTCGCCGGAAGCTTCGGGAATGTGATGGTTTAGTGGATGCCCTCATTTTCATTGTTCAGGCAGAGATTGGGCAGAAGGATTCAGACAGCAAGGTGAGTTAATGACTGAGCGAACTGTTTCCAACAACCATGAGTGTATCTCTAGTACAGAACTGTTCTCCCAGGCTTTGAAATAACATTAGATACCTGCACCAGCCCCTACTCCCTTGAGTGGTGGATATTCACCTTAGAAGAAAACTGTTTTCTTTAGAATTTCCTTCACCTCTGTATTTTAAAGCTCTTTAACTGTTCTTGTAAGGTTGTACATTTTTCTAAGTAGGAAAAAGTAAAAAACTTGAGGAAAAAGACCCTAAGTTTTTTTTTTTTTTAAATCCTCACCCGAGGACATATTTATTGATTTAGAGAGACAGGGAGAGAGGGAGAATGAAACATCTATGTGAGAGAGAAATACTGACTTGTTGCCTCTTGTATGTGCCCCTGGCTGAGGACTGAACTTGCAACCTAGGCACATGCTCTGACCAGGGTAACTGTGACGTTTGGTTTACAGGGTGATTGATGTTCCAGCCAACTGAGCCACATTGGCCAGGGCAAGACCCTAAGCTTTGTATTACCTACCAAATGTGGCAAAAAAACCCCCTTCCATTAGCCTGGGTTACAAGGATTTTGAGAAGCTTGGGATACTTGGAGGCACTGTGAGAGATGATGGATTGACTGGACTGTGCTTTTTGGATCAGTATTGTAATATCTGAATTATGGAAACCTGTACTTTCTGGGAAATCACTATAGATATTCTCTTCTCTCATCAAGCCTTTTCTCTTATGTTCCCAAGCTTGTGGAGAACTGTGTTTGCCTTCTTCGGAACTTGTCATATCAAGTACATCGGGAGATCCCACAGGCAGAGCGTTACCAAGAGGCACCTCCTAATGTTGCCAACAATACTGGGCCACATGCTGCCAGTTGCTTTGGGGCCAAGAAGGGCAAAGGTGAGTCTTAGTTCCTTGTTCCTTGCTCTTTAATGTAGGACCTGGAAAGGAAGGAACACTTCACTTCAGGTGTAAAATACTTGACAGCAGTAGAGGAGTCTGCCTAGTCAAGTCTGTCTTTTTGCTCTACTGCTGCTTCCCCTGTGTTGTGTGCTTCACTCAGGGTGGTGGTGGTGGTGGTGGCGGCAGAGGTGATGGTGGTGGTGATGATGGTGATGGTGGTGGTTTTGGTATCAATGACTGGGGCAGTGAAGGACAAGAACTCAACTAATCTGGGGCCTTCTCCCCCATTCCTCCTTTGTGTTTCCTGTGTTTTTCTTTTCTACTCTGCTTTCCTGCTTGTTCGCTCATGATCCTGTTGATATCTCTTTCCTGCATTTTTCTTTCTTCATTCCTCTCCTATGCTTTCCACCTTGGGTGATGCACTGGAAGATGAATGGTTCTCCAGAGGTGAGTGGAATCTTTTAAGGCGCTTATCTACTTCTAATTTGCATGTTTTGGTTTTAGCTTCCCTATTGTTTTCCTTGTCTAACCCTTCCCTGTGGATGCATGTAGGAGAATTCAGTTGAGGAAGACCATTGAAGCAAGTTTCGCTCTTCTGAGCGAATGGCCCATGGCATGCTACTTCTGGGCAGCAGTCCCAGTCATAGAACTCAGGACAATAGCAACAACTGTGGTCTCCCTTCTTCTACCTCGTTGCTGCCTGTTTTCTGTCCTTGTTTCTGCACAGCCCCCTGCTGGGACAAGCTGGGGGGCCCAGATATTTTTTCCCCCACTTGATGAATGTGATTCAAAGAACAAACAGTGCACCAGGTGAATTCTTTTCTTAAACTTTTTGTCCCTACCCCTTCCTCTCTTTTTAATTTCCAAAGGGAAAAAACCCACAGAAGATCCAGCAAATGACACGGTGGATTTCCCTAAAAGAACTAGTCCTGCTCGAGGTAAGTTATCTTTCTCGCTTCAGTCTCTGAGGGTCTCATAAACATAGTCTCCAGATAAATATTTGATAGCCTGACATTAGAGTATACGGCATGTTCATTGTTCTCTCTCCTTTGATTTATGGTTTGTAGTGATGGTGAAAGTATTGGGAAACTACACTATTATAGCAGCAGTGTACAAAGCAGTGCTTGTTATGGCCCCTGTTCACATTGCTGGAGAATAGGATAGGGTTCTAAGTAGTCTAGACTAGAACCTTGGGTACCCTAAGTAGTCACAATGGTTCTTGAGGTTTAAACTTCACCTGTTATAAGAATCTTCTTTATCATAGTTTGGATCTTTATATGTATCCATACAGTGTGTCCAAAATTCCCAGCGCTCTATGGACATAAAAATTTTAGATGTCGTTAAATCTACGGTAGGCCCTTTTCCTCAGTCACAGTAAAGGTGGGCAAAATGGCTTAGTTAAGTTAGAGATAATTTGTTTGAGATGAGGAATCTTTAACCCTGAGTGCTATCGATGAGCAGATGAATCCCCTGAGTACTCATGCCCTGACTGCCAAGCAATGCCAAAGTAAACTGGGAGAGAAAAGGCTAGGAAGAAGAAGGATGTTGCATATGATGCGTTGATGCGTGCTCTGCTCTTGCCGTGTACTAATTATCCTTAAGGAGGCATGGAATCAAGCCTCTGAATTTGATGTTGGGTAGGTGGGAAAGTGGGGGAGCCTAACAGTGTAGGAACGTAACCTCATGAATCCAGAGTAAAGGATGGACTGCCAGCTACGGCCTGGTTCATAGGTACTGATTAGCATCCCCTGCTTTCTTGTCCTTTCCTGCCCAGGCTATGAGCTTTTATTTCAGCCAGAGGTGGTTCGGATATACATCTCACTCCTCAAGGAGAGCAAGACTCCTGCCATCCTAGAAGCCTCAGCTGGGGCTATCCAGAACTTGTGTGCTGGGCGCTGGACAGTGAGTACTTTTAGAAAACAGATTTGGAAGTGGGAGAACTTAGCTATCTAGTTTGCTGCCGTGTGTAATCTGTTCCACCTCCATGTGCTGCTTCTAGTATGGTCGCTACATCCGCTGTGCTCTGCGTCAAGAGAAGGCTCTTTCTGCCATTGCTGACCTCCTGACCAATGAACACGAGAGGGTAGTGAAAGCTGCATCTGGAGCTCTGAGAAACCTGGCTGTGGATGCTCGTAACAAGGAGTTAATCGGTAAGGAGTAAGGAGTAAGATGCTGTTACCTCAGCATCTGGTGCAGTGCTTTAATCCAGCAGGTGAGAAATTAGTTATTTATTGAAATGATGGAGAGAAAGGATCCTAGCCCTCCACAGTTAGTGAATGCGAGAGTTGAAGAGGATTATACAGTTGACCTCGAACATGACTCCCTAAAAACTTAACTACTAAATAGCCTGTTTTTGACTAGAAGCCTTAGCAATAACATAAGCAGTTGATTACCATATTTTGTATATGTATTACATACTACATCCTCACAATAAAGAAAGCTAGAGAAAAGGTAGTCATAAGGAAGAGAAAATACATTTACAGTATTTATTGAAAAAAAAGTCCGTAAGTGAATCCGCAGTTTAAACCCATGTTGTTCAGGGTCAACTGTAGTTTAATTGTTCCTGGAAAGACATGAAGTGATGACTCTTTAAAATTAGTATTATAATAGCTATTATTATTATTATTATTATTTTTTTTTAAAGATTTTATTTATTTACATTTGGAGAGAGGGATTAAGAGAGGGAGCGAAACCTCTATCAATTGCCTCTCCTATGTACCCAACTGGGGACCGAACTAGCAACCCAGGCATGTGCCCTGACTAGGAATCAAACTACTGGCCTTTCAGTTCACTGGCTGGCGCTCAACCCACTGAGCCACACCACCCAGGGCCTGTGTAGCGGTTTTCGTATAATGATTTACATTATTTCAATGCGACTGAAAAAGGAAAGAATAAGTGAAGAAATAATAAGGCCAGTAAATTCGTGGCTGTGTGCAAGTCCTTTTCTCTTTTAATATGATAATAGAGAATGAAGTGGATTCATAGGGTCAGTACCTGTGCTTTACGTGATCAGTGCAATAGAACAGTGTTAGGCTCTTCATAACTTGACCCGGCTTGTTCTCCCAGCACACGTTCTTTTGTCTTACTGCCATAGGTAAACACGCTATTCCTAACTTGGTAAAGAATCTGCCGGGCGGGCAACAGAGCTCTTCCCAGAATTTCTCTGAGGACACTGTGGTCTCTATTTTGAACACCATCAATGAGGTTATTGCTGACAACTTGGAGGCTGCCAAAAAGCTTCGAGAGACACAGGGTATTGAGAAGTTGGTGTTGATCAACAAATCAGGGTGAGCGTAACACTTAAAATTACAATGGGAAGAATTTAAGTAGAGGGGATTTGCTAGAAAGGAGCTTTTCCGTTTTTTGCTTCTAAGGTTATTTTCCATCAGTTACCTGTAAAATGTGAAGAGGTATTACTCTGTTTTCTGTCTTAATGTTGATTCATAGATTGATCATAAACTTTTCCATCAAATATTTTGTGTGTTACTGTTTGGGACAGAATACAGGACTTGGTGAATATGTGATCTTACCCATTTTAGCATTTATGTTCGTGTTACATTATGTTAGAAAGAATAGATTCTCAGCTTCTTCCCTGGTCTTACATCCAAATTCCATGTGGTGTTACTTTCCTCAAAAGGAACCGCTCAGAAAAAGAAGTTCGAGCAGCAGCACTTGTATTACAGACAATCTGGGGATATAAGGAACTGAGGAAGCCATTGGAAAAAGAAGGATGGAAGAAATCAGACTTTCAGGTAGGAAAGCTCTTGGGACTGAGACATTTATGTTTTATTTTTTCTTGGTTTCAGGTAATGCTTCTGTGTTTGGTTTCTTCTGTTTCACATTTAACTCTACTTTTGACCCAAGTCTCTGGTAGTAAGGGAATCATTTGGTTTATTCCTCCCTCAAAGTGAATGGTGCTGACAGTTCATTTGCTGCCCAAACAGCCCTGCTCTTCCTCTGTGTCACAGTGTACCGTGCATACTGGTGGCACTGAAGTGTGGAGGCATTTTGACTTTTCCCCAAATCGACAACAGCCCTTTTGAGGGACTTTGCCATTTTCTGAGACTTGGGTTCCTTCTGGTAGTACAAGTGATTGGTACCTTTGTAATCTTCTGTTCAGGAACACAAATAAAAGCCATAATATCCTAGTTCGTTTCACTGTATAGGTATTCACTTAATTCTTATGAGTTACTTTTTGTAAGAGTTATATTTGGGAATGGGGACCCAAAGGTCTTTGCCTGTTAGGGAATAAGACCTGAGTAAATTCAGGACTTTGACATTGTTGCATTTTATGTTTGCCTCCAGGTGAATCTAAACAGTGCTTCTCGAAGCCAGAGCAGTCACTCATATGATGATAGCACTCTTCCTCTCATTGACCGGAACCAGAAGTCAGGTACAGTATCTGGAAGCATGCTCCCAGCTTCTGTTCCACCTCTGCTGTTCTTTAGTGGGCTTACTATTTAGGAAATAGAATATATAATTATTTCCAAGTAAGCTGCTCTTTGGCAGAGGGTAGTAATACTGTACTTCAGGATTGTAATGCAGAAGCTGGTAGGCCTGCACATAAAATAACACAAAACAGGCAGGTAGCCCAGGAGTGACTTCCTGTTTGCCACTGGACTGAAAATGACTGGAAAGTGAACCCTAGTCTGTTTGCTCTATTTGAGATGTAATTGACGTATAACCTTATGTAAATATAAGGTTTGCAACATGATTTTATATATATACATATATATATATCCACATGCTAGGAATGTACCCTGACTGGGGATTGAACCTGCAACCTTTTGGTGCATGGGACAGCCCTCCAAGCAACTGAGCCACCTGGCCAGGGCATAACCCTTATATTCTTAATGACACTTGGCTTTTGCCTCAATCAGAGTTCTTCAGATGTCTGGGGATCCCCAAGTCTGTGACATGTGAGTGGATGGTGTGAAAACCGCAGTGTTGTTAGTGTTGGGGGCTGAGCATAACCCAGGGCAATGGCACCAAACCAGTCTAGTCATTGTAGTCTTCACTGCCATGTCTGAGTTTAAAAAAAAAGCGTTTTACTTCAGGATGTAATTGATGGAGCTGTGAAAATTGTTAATTTTATTGTTTCTACCTTTGAGCACACATCTTTTTAATATCCTATGCTGATGAAACAGGAAGTACTCATAAAGCAGTCTGTTGTATACTAAGTGTGACAATGGTTGTCTTGAGGAAAAGTACTTGTGTTACTAATTGGATTAGCCACTCTTTTTGTGGAACACCATTTTCACTTAAAAAAAAAAGACTGACAGGCATCCAGCCAAGATGGAGGCATAGGCAGACATGGCTTGCCTCCTCCCCCAACCACATCAGAATTACAACTAAGATATAGAACAACTATCACTCAGAACTGTCAGAAATTGAGTTAAAAGGAAGTCTGACACTATGCAATTAAAGAAAACACATCCATCCAGACTGGTAGCAGGAGCGCAGATGTGGAATGGGCTGGTCCCATATTCACGTGTGGTGGATAAAAATTCAGTAGGGGTATCTCGGCAGCAAGGAGTCCCAGCCCCATACAAGGCCCCCTATCCCATGGTTCCAGTGCCAGGAAGGTAAGTCCCCACAACTTCTGGCTGCAAAAACCAGCAGGGATTGAGTCGATGGAAGAAACTGTTAGAGCCCCAAGCAGTTTCTCTTAAAGAATCCACTTACTCAGATTTGCTGCCTAGCTCCAGCACCAGGGTAGCAGCTTCAAAGGCACCAGTGCCATACGGGGGGAATCAGAAGTGTCTGGCATCAAGGCCACCAGAGGCCATTGTCCCTTTTCTGAACCTTCCCCTCACAGAGCTGGCAAGCTGGTGCCATATCTGCGACTCCATCAACTTGGCTAACACTATTTGCCGAGACATGGAGATGCCCTGAAATTCTACCCCACCCAAATTACATACCCATCCAAGCTGCTTTTCCATATGAGTGACTGGCCTTGGCTTATGTTTCACAACTTTCTAAATCCTCTTGAACAAGCAACAGCTGGCCTTAGTGAACCTGAGGCCCAGCAATAGTAGCAAGCACCGTAGATTCACAACTTGGCTTTGCTTGGGAATCTCCAAGCCCAGCACAAATAGCAGCCTTCTTAGATTGCTTTATAGTTCAGGCAGCGTGGCCCTGGGTCAAAGCAAGATGGAGGCTGACCTTTTCCTGCACCACCCAGGAAACTCCAGATCCTGTGCACCCTGTGGGCAGCTACAGACTACATCAGAGTACCACCACCTTTCCCTTGTACAGCCGATAGTCCACGGAGGGCTGAGGGTGGTAGTCAGTGGTCACAGCCAGTTCTTGTAGCTGACTTGCTTGGGTAAATCCCTCCCATTGATCTATTGACAGGAACCAAGGCTCAACCGCAAGAGGAGGGTGTACTCAGCCCACACAAAGGGCGAACCTCGAGTACCCAACTTGGGTGTTAGGGTAGGCTGTGCCAGTGGACCCTACAGGACGCCTACTAACTATGTTAGGCCACATTACCAAGAAACAGAGTCAGAGCAGCTCTACCTAATACATAGAAACAAACACAGGTAGTCTGCCAAGATGAGAAGACAAAGAAACGTGGCCCAAATGAAAGAACAAATCAAAACTCCAGAAAAGGAGCTAAACAAAATGGAGATAAGCAATCTAACAGATGTAGAGTTCAAAACACTGATTATAAGGATGCTCAAGGAACCTAGTGAGGACCTCAACATCATAAAAAAGATCCAGTCAGAAATGAAGGATATGCTAAAGAACAATTTACAGGGAAACAACAGTAGAGTGGATGAAACGAAGAATCAAATCAATGATTTGGAACATAAAGAAACAAAAGACAACCAATCAGAACAAGAAGAAATGAGGACAGTATAAGCAGCCTCTGGGACAACTTCAAGTGGTTCAACATTCACATCATAGGGGTACCAGGAGGAGTAGAGAAAGAACAAGAAATCGGAAATCTATTTGAAAAAAATAATGAAAGAAACCTTCCTGCAGGTGTGGCTCAGTGGATCGAGTGCTGGCTGATAAACTGAAAGGTTGCAGGTTCAGTTCCCAGTCAGGGCACATGCCTGGGTTGCTGACCAGGTTCCCACTTAGGGGCATGTGAGAGGCATCCTGTCGATGTATTTATTGCACATTGATGTTTCTCTCCCTCTCTCCCTATTTTCCCCTCTCTAAAAATAAATGAAAACTTCATTTATGCTGAAAGAAATGGTCATGCGTGTGCAGGGAGGACAGAGAATCCCAAACAAGTTGGATGCAAAGAGGCCCACTCTAAGACACATCATAATTAAAATGTCAAAAGTTAAAGATAAACTCTTAAAAACAGCAAGAGAAAAATAAGTTAGTTAACTACAGGGGAGTTCCCATAAGACTCAGCCAATTTCTCAAAAGAAACTTTGCAGTGTAGGAGGGATTGACAAGAAATATTCAGTCGTGAGAAGCACAGACCTACAGCCAAGATTGCTGTACCCAGCAAAGCTATTGTTTAGAATTGGAGGGCAGGTAAAGAGCTTCCCAGGCAAGAAAAAACTAAAGGAGTTCATCACCACCAAACAATTATTATATGAAATGTTAAAAGGACTTATTTAAGAAAATTAATGGTTGCCAGATGCAATAGGGGGTGTGGAGGAAGGGGTGAAGAGGTCAGGGGATTAAGAAGTACAAATAAGTAGATACAGAACAGCCATGGGGATGTAAAGTCCAGTATAAGAAAAGGAGAAGCCAAAGAACTTATATTATAACCCATGAACATAAACAATGGTGGAGGGATTGCCTGAGGGTGTGGGGGGTGCTGGGTGGAGGGGGGCAGAGGAGGAAAAATGAGGACAACTGTAAGCATAATCAATAAAATGCAATTTTAAAAGTAACTGACAGACACTCCGGTTATTCATACATAGGTATTTGGCAGACATTTTCTCAAAAATGAATGCAATGAGCTCGTTATTTTGAGGAAAATGAACTGTCAGTACTTGTCTGAATTTTCAAGTGACAATTATAATTTTGGAAAACTTGCGTCTGCCACACTGAGCCTGGTAACATCCTAACACCTAAAAGACTTTTAATGAAATCAATGGCAGTGATATCAGTGAATGTGATTATTTTTATACTAACATTTAGAAGATCTGCATAACTGAAGCAGTGTTTTCCAGGTGACCAGTAAATGTTTCAAAGTCATGAATGGGTTATTAATCCATTCAAATGCAAGACAGAACAATGGATTTTAATTTAACAGAGTATGAAGAGATTGTTCATTTGGAATCAGACTCCACATTGCTGCTAACTTTAAAGAAACTCTACTTGTTGATTATTAGTATACTATCAAAGAATATCTAGCCCTGGTCTGTGTGGCTCAGTGGGTTGATCACCAGCCTGTGAACCAAAGGGTTGCCAGTTTGATTCCTGGTCAGGGTACAAGCCTGGGTTTCTGACCAGGCTCCAGTTGGGGGCATGCTAGAGGGCAAGCAATTCATGTTTCTCTCTCACATTGATGTTTCTCTTCCTCTCTTTCTCCCTCCCTTCTCCCCTCTAAAAATAAATAAGTAAAATAGGGGGAAAAAGGAATATCTAAAATTATCTGAAAAGACTACTACTCTTACTCTCCCTTTTCCATCTTCTTGTCTGTATAAGGCTAGATTTTCTTCATTTACTTCAACCAAAATAACATCACAACAGATTGAATGCAGAAGCAGATATGAGAATTCTACTTCTATTGAGCCAAACTTTAAAGAGATGTGCAAAAATGTAAAACAGTCCTTTGGGAAAATGTTATTTTTGTTAACATGGAATAATTTTATTGTTATTTTTAAGTGAAATAAATATTTTAAAATTCTCAGTACAGTAAACAGTGATACATATAATGCACACCAATGCAAGTTCTTTGGATCCTCATAATTTTTAAGACTGTAAAAGGGTCCTGAAACCAAATAATTGGAAAATTGCTGGCTTAGAGTGAGTGATTTCTTATGTTGGGAGTCTGTTGGGAAGGGCTGTCTTTTAAGTCCCATGAGGACATTATCTGGTGCCTGGCATGTGCTGGATGCTCAGTAAAAATTTGGTGAAAGGGAGGGAGAACAGACTAGAGAGCAATTTGTATGCTGAATATACGTTTTGAAGAGTTTGGTTTTTTACTTGGATAACTTTCTGTCTTCATATAGATAAGAAACCCGATCGGGAGGAAATTCAGATGAGCAATATGGGATCAAACTCAAGGTCATTAGGTAGGTGCTTAATTCCTGCCTAAGAGTACTATTTCATTGGGGTGACAAGAAATACCAAGCTCTGCAGTGTTTTCTAGCACCCTCACTGTTTGCCCTTCTGGAAGAGCATTGACTGGACATTTCCATTTGGAAAGACGGGAGGAAATGTGGTAAAACTTGATGCCCCCACTTCCACATTCCCACTTGCTCAAAGGTTTTTTTTTAAAGAGTCTTCGTATGCCTGCCCCACTACTATAGAACCGAGTTTGTGTCCCTAAGCTGCTACTCACAGCCTTTCATAGGCTGGCAGTAGGCTCCTCTCCGTTTACTCTGTGCCAGCCCACCAGGTCTAACTTGCTATTCTCTTGCTTCATTCTAGGCTTTTTTGATTTTGCTCATGTTATGTAATGCCTCTTCTGGAATGTCATTGCCATTTGCTTTTCTAAATTCTTATCCTCAAAGGCTTAACTGAAGTCCTGTCTTTTTAGTTACGTCCTTTCCAACTCTTAGAGCACACTTTGGTCTCTCTTGTTTTAATGCTAATATCTTTTATAGACAGACCTCTTCCATTTAGATTTATTAACATACAGGGCGGGGCAAAAGTACATTTACAGTTGTGCGTACATGAAACACAGTTTATTCTTGTATTATTATTTGTTAGTTTTTGTATTCTATATGAACAACTGTAAACCTGCTTTTGCTCCACTCTCTATGTCATTCTCTGCATATTTCATATATATCGTCTTCCCAATTACATTCAAGTTCTCTTTTTTAAGTCAGGGGCCACCAGAGCTTAATGGCTTTCTGGAGCATTTGGCAAAGTTGTTTTTGAAACAGAACTACCTACTTCACACTTCATCTGCTTAATGTATAGTATGTACTGGAGGGGAATATCACGTGTGTGTGTTTTTCTTTAGATAACAACTATTCCACAGTGAATGAGAGAGGGGATCACAGTAGAACACTGGATCGATCAGGGGATCTAGGCGAAATGGAGCCAATGAAGGGAACACCCCTGATGGTAAATTCTCTATATACTCTTGTCCTTCTATGTCTGATCCTATTTTGAAGCCTGCATGTTTTGTGAAATAGGAAAAAAGTACCTAGTGAAAGGCAACATCCTCTTCTGGTAGGGGCTTTCGGGAAAAGTAGTTTGGACTCCTCGTAGGATTTCTTGGGCCATTATGCTGCGATGGTTGAGATGGGGGAGGGAAGACTATTAACGTGTTGTTGACATGACTAACCCTAACTGATCTAACACATTACTCCCTTCCCATCCCTGTCTGTGTTTTCTTGAAAGTCTTGCCTGTACTATTACTTTGTTTTGGTTGAGTGTACAGATTTGGGCATTTTCTCTAGATCTGCCACACACTCACAAGGTTCCTATTTCCTTACTCTCATACTAACAAATTGCATGTGTTTGCAGCAGGACGAGGGACAGGAATCTCTGCAGGAAGAGTTGGATGTGTTGGTTTTGCATGAGGAGGGGGACCAAGTGTCTTTCCCCCCCATGGTATGTCCTCCAGACGCCCCCAGGATCATCACTGAGCAAGGAGGCCCCTGTGTGACAGCAGTTTGCCAATCATGCTGATCTGATCAGGCTAGAGACTCTAGTCTCAGCCACCTGGTGCTTGGGGTGCTGTTCTGTGATTATTACCTCTTGAGGCTGGGACATCTGCTGGTGATCTGATTCTCCATTATGTGCTACCTTCCGCTCTCCAGATTTATACAACTGTCTTTTGGTGTTCCTTATTCCCAATCCTAGTAACATCTCTTTCTCTTTTTTCCTTACAGCAGAAGATTTAGCACCACTATCTTCGCTACATCTGGGCGTATAATATATGTACTTTTATTTGGTGGTGAAAAGGACTGACGATTTTCCCCTTTCTTCGCTGGACTATTGTGCCAACTGCCAGGCTGCCTCCTCCCCTTATAGCCCTAAGTGGCTGCCTTCTTTCCATCGACTCCTAACTTCTTCCAATGAAGTTTAATTGTCCCTCCTTCCCGCTCCAGCTCCTCTCCAATTGTTCCCAAGAACCCTGACTCTGTTATATGCATATCTTGAGAAACTGCTGCAGATTAGCTCTTTCTGCCAGCTCTCCCTGGAACTCTTGGCCTGTGTGGAGGGAGGGAGAGAGAGTGGGAGTCTTCACTGGAAGCTGTGGGAAGAATTGGAAGTCACGTGCTACATATGCATCATACAGCAATCTGATAAACCGATGATTCTTAATCAAGACCTTTTTTCCTGATGGGACTTTTTTTTTTGTTTTGTTTTTATTTCTGTTTGTTTTGTTTTGTTTTTGGATAATGGGAAGTGTGTGCCCTTCCCTTATTCCTGATGACTATTTTTGAAGCAAAGAAGGCTGGCAACATTGGCATACACCATCTGGCAAGGGCCCTTGAGTAAGTGAAGGTCTCTTAGAACTGAGATTAAGAAACTTGGTTCTCCTCATCTCCAGGGCAGGGACCATCAAGGACTTACAGACTCCATCTCTTTCCCAAGCCTTGTGCCCACCTTGGGGGGCTGCAGCTGCAGCCCTTAGTAAGGCCGTCCTTAACCCTCCCCTCCCATCCTGTGATAGTGTCTGCTAACTTGGCTTGGCCATTTGCAAGAGGCTGTAGAAAGAGGAGAATGCATCAAGGAAGACTATTTGGGTGAGATGGAGCAGAAAGATGTTTCCTGGGGGGGAGGAGGAACCTCTAGGAGGAGCTAGTAGGAATGTACCTGAATCAGTTAGTCTGAAACTGGCAGGAAGCTTCAAAGCTGGCTTCCCCACTCCTTTGTTTCTCCTTTTGTCACCCTTATAGCCCTGTCCTTCCTGCCTACTCCCTGGATTGGTTGGCTGACTAAAGGACTTGGTGTACATACTTCTGCCCCCTTTACCCTAAAAGGTGGGGTCACCCCTGGCTTTGCCTCTCCTTTGTGCCTTTGGCCTGGGGTGCATCCCCTCCTTCCCTTCCATGTGCCTTCCTTTGCCTCTGCATTCTCATTTTTCATGATTTTGCAAATTATATTTTGTTGATTCTTACCCACTATTGGCCCTAAATAGCAGAAGAGGAGAGGTGACCTAGAGACCCTCAGATTGTCCATTGGGAATTGGTGTAGCCTCTAATTTCAGCCATAGCAAGTTTTTGCTCAACATTCTATAGTTGGGATTTTGCAAAAATCCTATTCTGATGACTCTTCAATGAGGTTGGTGGGAGGAGTGAATGGTATGATCCTTAGTTACCCAGAGTGGACCGACATCTCTGAAGGGGTTGTAGGGAAGTCATGCCTGCCCCCCATCCCCAGATACCTCCTTTCAGTTTAGTGTATATTAGCTGGTTGGGCTAGAGGACTCAGCTGCTATGCTGGTTGATTTTTTAAATCCCTTTCCTTACTTGCTTTTGACTCCACCCCTTAATCTAAAAGCTCTGTATAGTGCAAACTGGAAATCTTCCTTATTCTCTCTCCCCTTCCCTTATCTAATATATGGAGCCTGTGGGGTGGGAGAGAAGTGCCTAACCCACTGGCCCCTTCCTTTTCTTCTCCTATGCATTAAAATCCTTTATTTACCCTTTTCCACCTTCCCATTTCTTTTCACTCCTTTTCTGGCAGAAAAGGAGCCTTTTCCTCCCTGACCCTAAGAACATACTGCACAGGGGAAGCTGCCCCGCCTGGACCTGTCCCCACTTGTGTTTCTCTTGTCCCCTCTGCTCTTTTGCTGGTGCTCTTTTTCTTGGTGGGGTGTGGGTGATAGAACAGCCATGGGCTTTTGGGGACCTTTAACTGTCTTTTTTTTTCCGTTTATAGAAACACTAAACATTCAATTCCAGAGAACCAAAAATTGTATCTTCCCACCGAACACTACTAAGGGGCATGTCTTCTGCTCCGTACCTTTTCTTTCTCTCTTGTTAATGCTTTTAAAAACAAATGAGTTTTTTATATAAATAAAGTTTTTAAAGTGTGTATGTGGGAGATCTGTGTCATTTCTTCACTTCAAGTTAAATCCATCTCTTCCCTCCTTTTCATGGTTATTTTCTCATGTATTGGTGTTCTTTTTCTCTCCAGAGCACAAAGAAGGGGCTACCAGGATAGATTTATTTTAAACTCCATCCCAACTTCATGAAGCAACATTGTTTGAAGTTATATATGAAACATTTTTCCTGCAAAGATTCTTTTTTTTATTTATTTATCTTTAGAGGGGAATGGAAAGAGAGAGGGAGAGAAATATCAGTGTATGGTTGCCTCGCTTGTATCCCCTGCCGGGAACCAGCCTGCAATCCAGGCATGTGCCCTGACTGGGAATCGAACCGCAATCGTTTGGTTCGCAGGCCCGCGCTCAATCCACTGAGCTACACCAGCCAGGGTTTCCTGCGAAGATTCTTAAAAATTAAATGTGACTAAGTAGAGCACGGGAAACTTACTGCTAACTTAGGAAAGTGAAGTATAAAGAATTGATGACTCCCTTAGTCATTGGGATTCTTTGGCAATATTAACAAAACTAACATTGAATAAAGTCCATTGCAGTACAACACCCTATTGAATGTAACATTTATGGGTAGATGAGAAGCTACCAATTCCACTGCCTTTATCATAAATAAATGTAGAATTAAAAGGCTCATGTATAGAAGTGCTAAAAACTGAGTCATACTGTTGGTTCTCAGTGTATCTGCAACCCTTTAGAAGACAGGACAGGCCTGTGGCTTTCTCTGTGTCCTACCAAATATGTGAGTGGGTAGTAAATACTGGTTGGATCACTGGGGATTGTCTTCACTGCAGAAATCAAGGATAGGACCTATGGAGAAAGACTTATTTTTCTGGGGCCTGTATTTCCTGTTCTAGAATAAAAAGACTTGGGAATTTATGTAACATGTTTCTGTATGCCCAATCTTTAGATTAAAAATATATAGCTGCTTCTGATGATGGTCATGTCTCAGTTTTGTTGAATAGGTTGATGTGTATCTTGTGGTTGGGGATAGGAAGGGATTTAACTGAATGGAAAAAATGAGTAAAAAGCTACAGGTATTTACCAAGTACCTTGCAATGTACTAGGCGCTTTACTGGTGATGGAAATGTGGTACGCACAGGTTCTTGTTCCTCCTGGAACTTGTGGTAAACTACTTTACTCTGAGGGCAAAGAGGTCTACTCAGTGAGGTGAGCAGATCACAAGCAGAAGGGAAAGGACGAGATGACCAGTTGGAGGAAGTTGCAAGATTCTAGGTGTGTGTGATGGTGGCTTAGACTGGGTCATGGCGTAGAGACAAAAGTGTCAATTTCAGGCCTATTTAGCAATGATGGTAGTAGCTAATATTTAGCTCTTACTATGTGTAAGACATTGATTACTTTGAATATATTGACATTTAATCTGCACATAACCCTATAGGGAGGAGAGTGACATGAACATATGATGATAATAGCAAATATTTGGGGGCCAAGCATTGTGCCAAAGACGTCACATGTATCAGTCCTATTTAATCTTTACTACATCTCTGATTATCCAATGAAATCTTAGAGCAATTAAGTAACTTGCGTTAGGTTGCACTCAGTGACAAAGGTCAGATTCTGACCAGATTTGTTTGATTCTACATCCTGTGTTTTTCTATGAATGCTTCTGACCCATTAAAGGTAGAACTGGCACAACATAGGATGTGAGGGCATGGGGAAAGAGTTAAGGGTTATGGATACTTTCCAAGTGTCTGGGGGTATCAGTCATTGGTTCAGGTAGGAGATGGTAGTAAAGAGTAGGAGAAGAAAGGTTTAGTTACAGTACAGAGTTGGTGGTAACTGGGAGACATTGTAGTGGATGGAAGTATCCAAAGAGCAGTAGGATGTGGGGCCCAAGAATTCAGAGAGGGCTGAATTCTAGACAAATTTGGCGATGGACTGCCAGGGCCTGCTTTAAGCTCTGCGGGTATCTGAGCTGGTGCAGGGAATGTTAGTGTGAGACAGTGAAGAGTTCAGTTTTGAACCCTGGGATTACATTCAAGAGGGGAAAGGAGATACTGAAAAAGAGGACTAAGAAGGGCTGGAAATTTGTTTCCTGGAATGATGATGGCATGAAACTAGATAACTATCTGATTTAAGAACTTTTTTGTTTGTTTTTAAAGAAGACTGCCTGGCTTCCCAGGCAGGAGATGCAAGGAGATGTAACTAGCAGCAAACAGTAGGATTTGCTTTGATCTGTTTTGTCTTAAGATGCTATGTTAATTTTTTCTCCCAATCTTCCTATAATACTTGGATTTTGTTCTGGGGTCTGGGGTCAATCTCCTTTTAACTCTTCTTTTCTGTAGTATAAAACTAAGGACCAGTTTATCGATTGGACAAAATGGGCAATAGCTCAGTTTCTCCCTGCAGAGCCTGACTGCCCTGTCTCATCTCCTACCCCTTGCTTGCCCCTTGATCCCTCTCCTTCTTTGCTTTCCTCTTCACTTCTCTTCCACTGTATCTCTGCTGCGCTAGACAGTTGCCACTCCAAACCTGTACCACTCAACAGCCTTTCAAGAGTTACTCTGGTTTTATGTGTCGCTGCTCAGGAGCTTGTTCCTCTGAGAGTGCTGAGCATAGCTGACGGAGAAGGGCCATCTTCCACACTGTGACTGATAGGAGGAAGCTGCTTCCAGTGAGGTTGTGCCTGCCTGGAGTCCTCCCTACGGAGCGGAAATGCCCAGCTTGCTCAGGATAGCGACCCTGGAGGA
>PVKM010022753.1:0-21619 GCA_004027735.1 Carollia perspicillata
TTCCAATTCTTCATTGAAGGCTATTAATTGTCTTTAAAATATACTGCAGATCTGTGTGCTGCTCTTTGTATTAGGCATTCTGGAAGATGCTGGTGAGCAGTTATATCCATGTCCCTCAAATGTTAAGGACAGTGAGTATTCTCTGTGAACGAGGGTTATGCCCATCTTTAGGCAGAAGAGCCAAAATTAAACTATTCCTTAAATACTTCAGGATTTATTCTCCCTGTCCCATTGATGCATCGATGATGGGAACTTTGTGCTGGATGGACAAAAATGTCCCTTCCACCTAGGGCTTCATGCTTTTTCAAGGCAATCATAGTTTCAATAGTCCGAACCTTACGTCATCCTTCACGATTCTTCTTCAACCCGGCCCCCCACGCTCAAATGTTGATACGCCATACATTTCTGTGCCCTTAATGAGGCCCAGCATCAAATCCCCGGGGTTCCTAATATTCAATTTCTATGTCACCTCTCAGGAAGTCAGGGAAGGCCTTCTGTGCCTTCTACATTCGAACTAAATTGAAAAGTAGCAGCTTTCGCAATGGAAAATTTGTCTCACTGGGTAAATGTCTGCCAGGCCATTACCGTGCCTTTCTGCAGCCTTTATGAGGTGTGGAGTGAGCATGTTTTAAGAGGGAAAAAAATCCCTTAACAGGATTTCTCGTGAGTCAGTCGCTGGAGTTGACAGACAGTGAGTGAAACCCAGTTGAGGAAGAAGGAGAGATGGGCTCGGCTGTGGGACTCGGCCTCATTAACGCTTGGCAGCAGGGACCCGCTGGAAGCCTTGAAGGATTGCTGGAAGGATCCCCGGATTCCCGGGTCCTCGGCACGCCTCCTGAAGAAGATGAGGAAACCATAGTGTGTGTGTGGGTGCTGGTGTCAGCATGTCCAAGCAAGAACCGCAGCCTGACATTGATCGCTGTGCCACCATTCCCCATCGTGGATGTGCCCTGAAGGCTCTGGCACGGGGCACAATTTTTCAGATAGAATTTAGTAACTCAGTCGGCATCCACCTGAGCCCTGTGGCAAGCAGGAATAAAGCTTGTTTTCTCTTAAAGTGACAGCACAATGATAAATAGGTCCCCTGTCTCTCCCTCAGCTGTAACACTCACCCCCTGGCTCTGCTGGATATGAAAACTGCTTCCAGGAGCACCTTGCTAGACAGAGGCGTGTATTGCCCCTGTTCTCCCAGGCAGAGCCCAAAGCAAGTGCAGCCGCAGAGCTGCCTTTGCAGTCTGGTGACTGTAGACAGTACAGATTTTCCTCAAGGTCTTTTCACCCGGGAGGAAACCTCAGAGATCGTCAGTATACAATTTAATCCTCCTTCCCAGCTTTCCTGTGAGGTAGGTAAGGAGGCTCAAGGACTGTCAGAGCCAGGACAGCTGCACAGGAAGCCCAACACGGAAGGGGTCCCAGAGAGGAGCACAGGGGAAGAGGCCACCTGGCCAACAGGACTGCCTCAGGCTGGATTTAACAAGATATGGGTTCACAGAAGGCCTTTCCATTCTGCATACTAGAGAGAGATGGCAACCAATTTTTCCAAAACTTTGGATTTGCTCCAGACTGACTTTCAAGGCTACAGATTCTCACAGCAGATCAGGAGAACGCCTGAGTCCCGCCCAGATGCCTCAAAAGCAGCACCACCTCCATCCACCTCATGCAGAAGCTGCCAGGAGAAAGAGCACTTTCTGCTCCTTCCTGGTATCCCCGTGACCCACGATACCCAGGTCTCGGGAGCCTAGGCTTCAAAGTGGGGCCATTTGAGTGGCAACAGCAAGCCAACCTACAAACCCAGAAGACGCCTCCCTGGCTCACATCTACCGACTGTTCGGAACCTTCCATCTCCACCTCCTGCCCATTCTCCTCCTTTTAGGTCTCAAATGTGGGTTCAGGAAGGGGGATCCTCTCTAGTCCCAGAAAAGATGCAGGCTCCGCTTGGCTGTGCTCCGTGGTTCAACCCTTCAGCATCATATGGGGAGCTCTTAAGGAAACCGACATTCGGGCCCCACCACCAGACCCTCTGGATGTAGCACCAAGGAATCTTAAATCATCTTTTTAATTAATTTAAATTTTAAAATTTAAGTATAGTCAGTATACAAGGTCTGGAAAAAGTCGAGCCATTGTTAATATAACCAGCACAGTTTGTGCAGCATCGATGTAACCTGGAAGCCAAGGAGAGGGGACTGGAATGCACATGTGTGAACAATGATGACCTCACTGTACTAGTCAGTGGGGGCAGTAGACACCATTGAGTGAGCGTGTGTACTGTGTGGTTGTCACATTCAAAATGACTGAGTGAGTAGAGCAATGAATTTGCTTCAAATTTTGCACTTTCCATGAACATTCCTCTGCAGTAACTATTTGATGATTCAGAAGGCTGCAGCTATGAGCAACTGGTGATTGGTGGCTTCGTCATGACAACCCATCTGTTCATGCATCACGTCTCATGCAGAGATTTTGGCAAAAAATCAAATCACCCAGGTGATTCAGCGCCCCACAACCTCGATTTGGCGCCCTGTGGCTTCTGGCTTTTCCCAAAACTAAAATCACCTTTGAAATGGAAGCGATTTCAAACTGTCGATGGGATTCAGGAACATATAGCAGAGCAGCTGATGGCAATTAGGAGAACTCTGTGTGGTCCCAAGGTACCCACTTTGAAGGGGACTGAGGCATCATTGTCCTATGTATAATGTTTCTTATATTTTGCATCTTCTTCAATAAATGTCTCTATTTTTCATATTATATAGCTGGATATCTTCTGGAGAGACCTAGTACAATGGTATTAGTGTCAACTCTACAGTATAGTGATAAATCATTTTATTTTTTTATTTAATCTTTATTATATGTTTTTTCCATTACCATTTAGTCCCCTTATGCCCCCTCACCCCAGAAATCACCACACTATTGTTCATGTCCATGAGTCTTTTTTCCTTTTTGTTCAATCCCTCTGCCCCCTAACCTCCCCCCTCCCCCACTAGCTGTCATCTGCTCTCCATCTATGAGTCTGTCCCCATTTTCCTTGTTAGTTCAGGTTGTTCATTAGATTCCACATAAGAGTGAATCATATGGGATTCATGTTTCTCTGACTGGCTTATTTCACTTAGCATAATGTTCTCCAGGTCTATCCATACTGTCACAAAGGGTAAAACTTTCTTCTTTTTTTTATGGTTGAGTAGTATATCATTTTAAAAAGGGACTCAGATGATTCTGATGCAGCCATCCACCCACAGGCTGGCTTTGAAAGAGGAAGAATTCCAGACCTGAAGATAAATTCCCGCTCTGCCACCACTGCCTACATATTTAAACAAATTCTTTAAACATCTCCAGGCCTCATTTCCTCATCTCTGGGGCACAAGTAATCTACCAATGTTTTTAAAGCAGCGATTTTTATTTTCGTTTCCTTGCTGCCCTCTAAGCCTGCACATTTTGCCTAAGATTCAGGGTCCAGAGAAGGAGCGGGCGGGACCTGTGGGGCCATGCACCTTTTACTGTTTGGTGAGCCAAGGCTCCGGAGAGTGGTCTTCCAATTTCCAGAAACTTTCGCTTTCCAAAACACCTGGGGTCTGGATAGTTGTGGGAAATCAGCGTTGTGTTTG
The DNA here is from genome assembly GCA_004027735.1 of Carollia perspicillata. NCBI lineage: Eukaryota > Metazoa > Chordata > Mammalia > Chiroptera > Phyllostomidae > Carollia > Carollia perspicillata. The sequence continues at coordinate 3,597 of PVKM010022753.1, forward strand.
CTATACTTTCCTATCTCCCTCCTCCCTCTCTCTACAGTGGAAGGTAGACAACTCAGCCAAAGGAAGCCCCCTCAAATCGTAACTAAGATGCATTTTCCTAAGGTGTAAAACCGCGGAGCAACCAACAAAAAGCCCACTTTGAAATATCTGCCTCTGCAAAGCCCCCTTGAACGGCCATAACGGCCCTCCCATCCATTTCACAAAGAGATACATTTCCAACACAATTATGTTTAAGTGTAATAATCAACCATAGAAACATGTAATTTGTGGGTACACATGTATATATTGCCCTGAACAGCTGTATACTAATAGCAATTCTAATGAGAACTTAATCCACAGTGCATTTTCTAACAGAGTGCTGTGTGACCAAATGAATGAACAATTTAAAATTTTCAGTGCATATATATTTTTTCATTGAGAAACAAATGACAGGGTATTAATACATGACATTCAGGGATAAAAATATATCATGTTAGGATAAAGTTCTGTAGAAGTGAAATGGGAATAATTTCAAGTAGAAAAAAAACTCCCAACTATTAAAAAAAGAGCTTGTTCATGTGCATTTTGAACCATGGGTGTTAAATCATGATGATATTTAGATTCCACTGGGTAAAATTTTTAAATGCTATAATGGTTTCATTCCAAAATGCCAATATTTACAATATACCAGGAGTCACATCTTTTGCAACTATTTAATTTAAATGGAAAACATCTAATATCAACTTAAAAAGGAGGTCATCGCTTTTAGAAGTTTTTAAGGGAGCACACAGGAAAAGAGTTCGAAGACCTCTGGGCTCTCATGGGGATGTACTGCATGTCAAGGCAGAGAGAACGAACCGGATGACATAGGGACAGTGGAAGCCAGTGCCTCCCAGCCAGAGGGAGTGGCAAGTTGGTGCCCTGTTCCCCCCGACAGGTGCACTGAGGCTGCCTTCTGGGCTTCCCATGGCCCATGCGTGGCATTTGGGGATCCCGAAGTTTCCACAAGCAGCAGCAGAGCCTTGAAAGTGCTGAAGGCTCACCCTCCAGACGGCAGGACAGCACAGGTGGTCACATCCCAGCAGTGTGCGACACATCGGACCCCAGAAGACCAGACAGGCCCATTTACCCTCCCTGGCCACCAGGTACACAGAGCGGAGCAGTGAGTCTCTAGTAGTCCCATCCCCTGACTCCAGCGCATCCTGCCTAAGACCCAGGACCATGCTGGAGGAGAAGGGGAAGTGAGGAAAATCACAGGACTACCTCATCATTGAGGGCAGTTGAGTCATCCAAAAGAAACTAAACGGCACTGATAGGGAATTTAACTTAGAAAACTCTAGCTATTTAAACAGGAAAGAGACGATAAACCAGAAAAGACTGAGGTATTGTTAATTGGCAAGACTCGGCTTTGTGCTGCCCAGAGGGGTGGAGACTCATAAGGAGGTTCAAATCAGGCGGAGAAAATACTAGTCCACATTGCTTTTGACGATCTCTGTGTGTCTTTGTGCATTGAGTGTCTCATGAGCATCCTATCACACCTATAAGGCAGGGTTAATGATATTTACATCCCATTACACCTATGAGGCAGGGTTAATGATATTTACATCCTATCACACCTATGAGGCAGGGTTAATGATATTTACCTTGCATGGTTCCCATACAAATTAGAGAGAATGTACATAAAGCCACCTAGCACATGTGCCCCACGAAGGGCAACTATCACAGCTTTTATAAAGCCTCCAGCCTCTACTGCCGCCTGTGAGGTGATGAGAAGACATTGGGACTTGGCCTTTAGAACCTTTGTCAAGCTTTTCTCCCCTTTATTAAGTGACACTGGCACTCTTTGGGCACTGAAGCCTGCTTCTTATAGAGGCAGGAGGCCCCCTCTCCTGTGACATTCTGTATCTTGTCCCTGGGCACCTGGGCTGCCGCTTGGGGCTGCCTTATCTTACAGAGCCAGAGAGAAACAGTTCTAATAAAAAAGTCTTATCTTCTTAGGATCAGTCCTCTGATAACTGGGGCCTTGTTATTAATAGGCCTGACCTTCCTTAGGACAGGTTTGTTCAGGGCGTACCCATCCTCCCTGCAAACAGGCCTCCGCGAGCCCACCCAGAAGTCTCCTGACAAAGCTGGACCCCAGAGGGTGCAGAGCACCCAGCCCCAGGAGCATATTGGCTGTCAGTCTGCTGGAACGTAAGCCTCCAGGCTGCTTCCCAGACCTTGTGCTGAACTTCCTATTCTTTCTCTTGGAGAGGGCCACCCAGACGCTAAACAGTTCAGACTCCCCAACGGCTGGCTCTGCCCCACCAGACCTTACTCTTACTCACCCCCGCTGATTGAAAGAACTGGGCCTCACATGTTGCTATTAGAGAAAACCCTAACTGTGCCAATGATAAAAGCACCTCCACAGATTAAAAACAAACAAGCAATTAAAAAAAACATTTTCAAGTTAGATTTTTGCACCAAGTTCTCTTAGATAAAGAATTCATTGTTAATTAAGCTCACCAAGTGCAGGCCGGTACCAGGAGGACCTTATAGCCAAGTAAGGGATATGTGTGTGAAAAATGTAGTAATAAAGAAAACCTCAGCTAAAATTGGAGTTGGAAAGGCCTGTAGAGGGAGCTCTTATGCCCGAAGAGTAGTGATCAATTACCCTAAATAGGTAGATGTCAGTTGCACGAAACAGGAAGCTGGCTCCATTACAGCCCAAGTTAGTTCGGTTGCAGGCCCCAGCAGAAAAAAAACAGAACTGTAACTACTCTACTGCTCCATCAAGAGGAAAAAAAGACTTTCTTCTTGTCTAGCAACAAGCCCAGCCAATGAAAATGCTACAGCTCAGCCAATGAGAAGCCATCCTCCCCTGAACTCTTACTTTCTTCCAATGAATTTGTGTTTTTCTTCGTTGATAATTTTCTTGTCCTACACTCCTTTCTATAAAAGCCTTCCATCTTGTACAATCCTTGGACTATCTATCTCTCTGCTGGCCAGTTCATGGATCATTTAATAAAGCCAATTAGGTCTTGATATTGACTTACATTTTGTTTATCAACACATGGCTTTGACACTTTCAAATGAAATATGTTATGCACATTGCCAGAGCAATCAGCAGACCCCTTCCCCTGGGGCCAATGGTCAGCCTAAAGCCGTCAGCACATGCCACCTGCTGTATCGGCTCCCCAAGATCCATAAACTAAAGGGTTAACACACAGCGGATGGGGGCCACATTGGTCATCTGTCAGTCCTGTTGGTCTTCATTAGCGACCGATAAACAGACCCAGAAATAGTGACCGTCTGATCATCTACACAGAAAGCCCTGATGAGTGTGGATGACTCTTGGAATGTTCTCCACCATGCACACAGCCATATACAGGTAGATCTTGCTTGAAGGAAAATCCAACTCTAAAACTTGGGTCTAAACAAAAAGCCAACTGGGAGTTCTAATTCCTTTTACATGCTTGATGAAAGATAGGATTCATGTGAACAACAGCCTCCTCCTAATGCAATTAAAATGTTTCCATTGATGTCTAATTTATACCCAGTTGCTCAGGAACAGGGCCACTGGGTAAACTGAGTTCAACCATTCGTTCACTCACTGAACAGAAATGCACTGAGTACCTGCAGTACCATAATGCCAGGCACTGTGCTAGGTGCTAGTGACACAGGAGTGAACACAACAGAAAACAGGTTTTCGTGGAGCTGGCATTCTGGTGAGAACAGACAAGTAACAAGCAAATATGCAATATCTGAACTTGGGGTAAGTGCTCTCTACAAAATAAAGCAGAGTAAAGGGGGTGCTGGCGTAACCATTAAAAGGTAGGGAACGAGGTGCTATCTTTATAGGGAAGGCCACTCTGCTAGGTGTGAAGCTCCAGGAAGAGGAAACAAAGGGGCAAATGCTTGAAGTCAGAGTGTGCTCAGTGCTCACCGTGTCTGAGGGATAGCAAAGGAGGCTGGGGCCCCGCAGCGGGGGCCCTGCACTGGAGACATGAGGGGGAGTATGGGAGGGGACAAGGTCAGAGAGGGAGCCAGGACTTTTATCTGAACTGCCTGAAAGAGGCATTTGTTCTGGAATAGCTCTTGATATGCTCGGCATATAGTCAGGACTCAGACCTCCCTAACTCTTCTAGAAAATTCAATCATAAAATGCTAAACCAAGTTTAGAAACTCTAAACACATTTTAGATTAAAAAACAAGTTCCTTCCAATATCCTGTAACTTTATGCAAGGATACCCATAGCAAGCTGGACACAGCACATGGTGATTCCTTCCCACCGAATAAATGTGTCCTCGGCTCCCCAGGCCAAGAGAGGAAAGGATGGCAGCGCTCTCCCATACTGAATTCCACTCTGCTTTTGATTAGGTCTTTGTGTCACAACTCCAGCTCCCAGAAGGCTCTCTGGTACGCCAGCTGCTGACAGCTTGGTATGCAGTCCTCATCGGGAAGATTATGCTCTGATGCTGACCCCCACACTCCCTGTAATAAATGTGATGGCCTCGGAAGCAGAGCAAACCCAACCCCGCATCACCCCTTACCCAAAGAACAGTATTCTTCAAATCCTCGCCTCTTCTTTCGATGACTTAGCCTTTATCCTACACTTTTAAAAATTAAAGCAATATCAACAACGTTCATAGTTATTTTCCTCCTTCATATCTCCAGGGAAATCAGTTACTGGGACGTGAGAAGGGCCAGGATCTCAGGGCCCCATGGAGTGTCTGCCACAATAAGGTCAAAGGAAGATCATTTCTTCCTGCAGGAAAGTTACACAGCCAAGTGGCACGCTTGGCTGCAGGAAGTCATCTGGTGGCATCTCAGAAAGAGATAAAAGCTGCCTGTAAAAACTTCCCACAGAGGCAGTCCATCTCTCCAAAGGATTTTGGCTTCTTATCCAAGCAAAAGAATAAGCTGGAGAGAATTTAGTAAATAATGACCCCACTCCCAAAAGCTACTAACAAGTTTTGGGGTGTTTTTTTAAAATAAAAATAGCTTCTATAAAAAATAAAACATGCTCATTGTAGAAATATACTCAGATGATCCAGAAAAGCATGAAGAAGAAAGTGAAAAAAAATATGTCATCACCCAGAGACAGCCTATGTTAATATCTGGTAAATACTTTTCCAGATTTCTTCTTATGAATGAGAACACACACAATTTTACATAAATGGGCTCAAAGCAGATGGAGATTTTGGACCTGCTTTGTTCAGTGTCATGCATCCTGACAGCTTTCTGAAGTGCTTAGTGTAGACCCAAATCTTCATTGTAAGTAGCTGCATAATATTCCATTATACAAATAGTGAGGGTCACACAACTACTTTACACTCCTACATATGAAGAAATTGGCTTCTTTATGAGTCAGGCAAGGACCCATTCACTAGCTCATGGAGGAAAATAATTCAGTCCAGTTCTGTAATCTCAGTGCAATCCCCCAATGGGAACTGTCCCTGCAGGATACTATTTTTTCCAGGCAAAATACTTAATCCCTCATATTCATTTCTCTTTCATAGCTTTTCACTAAGAAGACATCTGGCTGCACGGCAGGAAAGGGTACATGTTATGTGACATTATGGTGACAAAGGAAGTGGATTCTCAGATGCATCTCCCTTGCCTGGTCCTCTGAACCCAAGCTGGGATGTCAGTGTTGTGGCAGGTCTTACCTGCTCCCTGAACTGAGGCTGCTGAGATGCAACTGGCCACCTAGTTTTTGTTCAGGCAATGAACAGAGCCCACCCGCGCTAGCACCCACTGTCTACCCCAATGGTCATGGCCACCCCAGGAAAGTGTGGGTCTCCCAGGCAACTCAGCCAGTGTCAGGGCCGCTCAAGTTAACACACTTGAGGAGAGGCTGTACTGTTGACATCTTCCACTGCATCCGTGGGATACTCACAAAAATAAATTTTGCAAGCTCAGGGTGGCTGCCCAGGTAGCCTCTCCAAGAGACAAACCTGCCGTGCCCTCAGCCAATTGGTCCCGGCCTCAAAGCTCTCAAATCTGGCAGCCTCTTCCACCTACCCCCAAATCACTGCTTATTCACTGGGGCTCTTAGCAATCTCCACAGCCCCTTGAGGTTGCAGTGGCTGGTACTTCTTGGCCCAGAATCCTCTTGATAGCAGAGCCCATGATCAGTAAAACACTCTCCAGTTGGGTTTACAAATCCCTCAGGGATTTGGTGTTCCATCACCTGCCTCCCCAACCTTTTTGAAATCCAGGGTGCTGCATCATCGGGATCTTATTTCTGCCTCGTGTTTCCATGGTATCAATTTCCCATTGTCCTCTATTCTCCCCATCAGGGCACTGAGCGCCTCGCCCCTTCCCACCTGCAGGCTCTGCGACACTGGAGGCCAGGTATGCTGTGTTTACTGTTCGGTTCACACTGCCCTGCACAGGGGTCGAAACGTTGTGAATGCTGAAGGCACATTTCAAGAGCAGACCAACAAAAGAATGAATAAATACATCAAGGAGGTTCCACACCAGGGTGGCCCTGGGCGGGGGATTTCCAGTCCAGGACTTGACTGAGGAGTCCTCTCTATCTGCTGGGTCTCTCAGAATCCTGGTAGGCAACCTGGACAGGATCTCACTCCTCCTCTGATATAAGCCTCACTGTGTCTGGAAACCAGATCAAATATTTAGAAGTGGGAGATGCGAGAGAAGCTCAGCATTCAGGAATATGCTGTTTTCTGGCACCTGAAGGGAGGCGGGGCGGGGGGCAGACAGAGACGGAGATTGCTGCTCACTGCGGGGACACCCGTCAGTCCCCTCCAAGTCCGGCTGTCTCACAGTCATACGAAGAACTGATTTGCCAAACAACTCTAATAAGTACATTTTATGGTCCAGGTCCTATCCTTTTAGGATCCTCATTATTTTAAACCAGTTTTATAACAATGGGAAAATAAAACGTACAATACCATAAGCTGCTTTTCGCTAAGTGTCAGTAAGCACTGCTTCTAAATCCAAGGAGAGAAAGTTGTGCCAAATAATATGTTACCGTGATAGGGTAAGTGTCAAAAAAGGTAACTTCACGTGAATTTTAATCCACTGAAATAAACTAAATGTCTTTTAATTTCATTTAAAAGTACGATTCTTTGGCCAACTTCTAAAAAATGACTCTGGAGTTTTGTTATCCTTCTTTGTTTTTCTGATTAAAAGAAGTTACTGATATTTTTCTGAGTGAAACATGTAAATATAATTGGCTCTGGCCAGCCAATAAATAGGACGGGGGACTGGAACTCCCTTTGTACTGTGAATAAGTTATATTACCAATTATCTTACTACCAACTGCCTCCGCTCAGGATGTGTTTATTAAAAAATCCGTTTCTAAAACAAAAACATTATTTCTTTCTAGCTTTTTGCTGGATGAGGTGGGGAGGCACCATCCTGCCACACTCTTACCTCCAACCCAGGGAAGATCAGCTCCAAACGCACTGTCCCTACGGCCCTCACGCGTCTGAGCTGCTTCAGCCAGACGGGATCACTGGTCTATTCCCCACAGCGTGGGCCAGCACTGTCTCACGGCCATCACCTTTAGAGCGCCCCCCACTGGAAATCCGGTGCTGCGGTTAACCTTCTCTTCCATTTGGATTGTCCTTCAGTCTTATTCTATTAAAATCGTATCCCGAAGAGCTACTACCCAGCACAGTGCCCACAGGTAACGATACTATCTATACTGCATACCTGAAATTTGCTAAGAAGGTAGATCTTACGTTGAGCACTCTTACTATACATATATGCACACGGAATAATAATAATAGGGCAAGAGGAGAGAGGAAACTTTGGGAGGTGATAAATATCTGTGGCCTTGGAGGTGGTGATGGTTTCACAGGTATATCTCTCCAAACTCACTGAGTTGTATACATTATAATGTACAGTTTTCTACTTGTCAATCATACCTCAATAAAGAGGTTTTTAAAAAGAAAAAAATGTAAAATAAGAAAAAGAATGCCCAGTCATGTTGCTCTCTCGACTTAATGATCTCACATGGCTGGTCGCGAAGATTATATTACATTTTTCTTCCACCAAGATCACTGCTCCTGCCCACGGGCTGTGTGGGAATCAGCATTTCACTCACCCAGGAATAAAAAATGTCACCATTGGGCATCATGTGCTATAAAATTCCATTTCCAGGCTTGTAAACCCAAGCTGTGAAAGACAGGTACATCCAAAATTAATACAAAATAGTCCTGGAAAAGGCACTGTTAAAACCAAAGCTGATAACTTAGTTTTAATTTGGTCAAGATTAATATTTTCATATTATTCACAAAAAGCCACAAAATAGTGACATCGGGAAGCCAAGAAAAGGTATCTCGGGAAAAGGGTCCACATCATGCAGTTAGCGCGAGTTTCTCCCCACACGCCCCTCAGCTGGAGGCATTCTGCAAACATCGCGGGCGGCGTTTCAAAGCCAAGACGGAATCCCAGAGGTCTGCGGTATGTGTTTCACAATTCAGATTTCAATGGGGAGTTCTGAATTTACCCATAAACCTCTGAAATAATTGTGTAGGGATGTAATCACTATTTCCACTAACCACATTGTTGGAGATGTTGCTTTGGTGTATGTCAGATTTTTTGGAACAGCAGTTTCAGACAATGTGATGTGATTAAGTGTGAGAGATTTTCCAGGGTGAGTGCATAAGCATGTAATTCATGTTTTTAAACACATGTTATGAAACGCTCATTGCCTCCTGAACTTTCTATCCATTCTCCTTACTCTAGCCTCATGCCTTTGATTTTTTATTCGAGTGATCTTCTTTTCAGCATTGTTTTTCTGATTCCTAACTTCAAACAAAGTAATTATTTATAGGACCTTATTTTCTACTAACCCTTGAACATCTATTTCTCTCCCGCCCTCATCTTTCTTTGGTATCGTTTTTCTGCAACAGTTCTTGGGAGTGGTGTGGGGGCGTAACACTAACATTCACTGGCTGTTCGCTGTAGGGCAGGCACTACATTATCTCATTTCACTCCCTGAAAACAGTTGTACATTCTGCCAATACTTTTGCTTAGAGAGTCTGTGAAAGCCCCGTGTGTGCGTACGAGAATTAGCAGCAGCTTTGCTGCTCCAAGTGGACCAAAACCGCAATCCGCTCTGTGTTGAAGCCCAGGGACGCAGCGTGGCTGCAGGTCCAGCTGGCCACAGAAGGCATCTGGATGATTTCACTTAACACCTTTAGGAATATTTCTCACTGCGCTAATTCAAGAAAAATGGTTTCTCATGGATGATATCTGACTATAATAAATGGCTGACATGCTTTCCCAATAAATATTGTAAAATGAAACGAGTGTAAAACCAGAGTTGGAACATCAGCAGACACGAAGTGCTGCAGGGAGGATGGGCCAGCTTTCCAGCAGAAGGTAGAGTCCCTGGGAGGTAGCAGGGATGCGTGTCAGCAGGACATTTCCCTGACGCTGGCAGGAAATTTACCGTTCACTTAAGCACTCACTCACTGAAGTTCACTACGCCATGCAGAGCCACTCTACTGGGTCTCAGCAGCACACCAAGATGAACGTGCTTCAGTCCCGAGGTTTGCCGGCTGGTGGGAATGCAGGGACCTGATAGGAGCCGGCGAAGGCCCTGCCACCCATGTGTGCACATGCACAACACTTCCTGAGTGTGAAGAGAAAACCCAAGTCCCTGAGCTGAAGGAGGTGCCAAAGGGCAGTGAGTCTGAATTTGCTGGAGAAAAAAGACCTGCAGAAGATGTTGCAAGAGAACAAGGAGACAGAATCCGGTGGCAGGAAACGGCTCCTCTGCTGCCTGTAGAAACCACGGGGGTTCAGCAACACACCAGGTGAGAGCTACACACAGGCCATCTCTTCCTATATAACCCTAAGTTCCTGGGAAATGCAAAGCTCAGAGTGTGTAGTTGTAGCATCTCTTGGGAGTTTGAATACCCGGCATAAATAGCAAGTGGTGATGCTTGGTAACTGTTTACTTGATAAATATAGCAGACACTATAAAACATCCGCTGTTAGAGTCCTCGAGCTTAACAACATCAAAAGCAAATACATACCATTTGCTCTTTATGGAGCTTTGTGATCCAATAAAAATGGAAAACACAGACCATTGCATTAATACACAATCCCAATACGACAACAAGGCTTAAGAAACACTGAGATACACCATCTGGAGCAAAAGAAAAGGAGAATGATCAAGTATAACTAAACTGTCTGCAGTAGATCCAAACTAGTAGTGTAATAATACTCACAGCTGCAGACAGACTGTGAGGAGACCTTAACTGATGTGTTGTGATCTGTGAGCTTCCTGATCACAAAAAAAAATAATAAATGAATAAAAGAAGAAGTCTTTCCCACACGAGGCATAAAGCAGAGGGGAAAATGGATTATCTGTCGTGACACGAAATGTGTGTTACATTGATCAGTCAGGTAATTTCATGTTTTTGTCACTAGCCTTCACAACTAGTAAAATCCTATATCTTTAAGTCAAATGTACCAAATTTGTGAAGTTGCCATGGAAATAACATAGGCTTTGGGGCTAAGCAGGGGTTGGCCCCCTGACTCCCCTATTAACCATTACGGTGACTTTGAGCAAGCCATTTAAACCTCTTTAATCTCAGTTTTATTCAGCTATATATATATTTTTAAATTACTTGTCCTTGCAGCATTGTTAAAAGATTTTAGATTATGTATAGAAAGAGCAAATATCAGGTACCCACTAACTCATAACTGCTATTATTATTATTTCAATTAAAAGGATTGGAGACTCTTTAAACAATATTTCCTGAGGCAAGATTTCAAAAAATGTTACCAATATAACCATCTTTTTTTTAAAAAAAGTCAGAATTAAAAGATATACTAGAGATAGTCCAATAATCCAAAGCAAGAAGGAAAGGAGAAATGAGGAAACAAAAGACATGGAGAACAATCAAAACACAAATAATAAAAGGGTGGGCCTAAGTTCAAACATATCAATAATTACATTAATTATAAATGGTCTGAGTATATCAATTAAAAGATGGAGATTGTTAGAAGGGAAAAGCAAAATTACCCAACTGTATATATCTGTAAGGAACTCAGTCCAAAATAATGATATAAGTAGGTTAAAAGAAAAAGATGAAAAAAAGATACATTATCTGAACACTAATGAAAAACAAAAGCGGCCATATTAATATACAAGATAACTTTAGAGCAAAGAAAATTTCCGGAGGTAAGGAAAGAATTATATAGTGATAAAAGGGTCAATTCACCAAGAAAACATACAATCCTAAATGTGTATGCAATTAACAACACAGTCTCCAAATACTTGAAGCAGAAACTGACAAACTGAAAAAGGGAGTAGAAGAAACACCACAATGATGTTCGGAGAGTTCGACAGTCTTCTCTAGGTCATCGATAAAATCAGTACATGGAAAATCGGCAAAGGTACAGGAGCACTGAGCAACATCATAATCCAAGTGGACCTAATTTTACTTAAAAAGCATTCTACTCAGTAACAGCAAAATAAACATTTTTTCAAATGCACAAAGAACATTCACCAATTATTTAGAAATAAACTTCAACAAATTTAAAAGACTTGAAAGCATGCAAATGAGTTATCTGACCATTATAGAATTAAACTAGAAATTGGTTAATAGAATAATCCTTCAAACATTTGGAAATTAACACACTTCTAAAGGATGTATAGTTCAAAGAGAAAGTGTCAAGGGAAATATTTTTTTTAATTTAAACTGAATTAAAATGAAAATGAACACTAAAATTTGTAGAATGTGTCTAACATAGTGCTGGAGGGAGTATTTATAGTACTAAATACTTATATTAGAAAAAAAAGATTTGAAATAGGCAATCTGAGATTCTACATTAAGTAACTAGGAGAGAATAGCAAAATAAAGCCAAAGCAAGCCAAAGGAAGGAAACAATAAAAAGTAGTTATTCCATAAGTTTGGAGCAGAAAAAGAATAGAGAAAATTTGTGAAACAAATAGCCGATTATTTGAAAAGATAAATAAAATTGATTAACCTCTAGCAAGACACAAAGAAAAAAAGACAGAAAAATACAAATTACTTATGCCACAAATGAAAAAAGGGATATCACTACAGACCATACAGATCAAAAGGACAATAAGAGAAAACTGCCAACAACTCCACACACATAAATTTGACAACTGAGATGAAATGGACAAATTCCTCAAAAGATAGAAACTAACCAAAATCATCCAAGATGAAATAGACAAACTGAACAGTTCTTTAACTCTAATTAATAGTTAAATACCTTTAAAAAAACAACTATCTTCAGGACCAAATGTCTTCTCTGGTGACTTGTACCAACAAAGAAATCACATGTTCATTGCAGCATTATTTACAATAGCCAAGCTATGGAAACAATTTAAGTGTCAGCAGTGGATGGAGGGATAGAGAAGTTGTGGCATGCATACACAATAGAATACTAGTTAGCCATAAAAAAGGAAGGGAATCCTGCCCTTTGCGACAACATAGACAGACATTGAGGGAATTGTGCTAAGTGAAATAAATCAGACGAAAAAAGACAAATACTGTATGGCCTCATCTACATATGGAATCTAAAATACAAAACAAAGAAACAGCAACAAAAACCAAGCTTATACATAAGGAGAACAGACTGGTGGTTTCCAGAGGAGAAGAAGTGGTGGACCGGTGAAGGAAATGGGTGAATGGGTCAAAACATTCAGTATAAAATAAATAAGTCATAGGGATATAATGTACAGCATAAAGACTATAGTTAATAATGCTGTATTGTGTATTTGAAAGTCACTAAGAGCCTTGGCTGGTGTGGCTCAGTGGATTGAGTGCTGGCCTACAAACCGAAGGTTGCAGGTTTGATTCCCAGTCAGGGCACATGCCTGGGTTGCAAGCCAGGACTCCAGTTAGGGGCATGTGAGAGGCAACCGATCAATTCATCTCTTGTACATCAATGTTTCTCTCCCTCTCTTTCTCCCTTGCTCCCCCTCTTTCTAAAAATAAATAAATAAATAAATCTTTAAAAAAAAAAGAAAGTTGCTAAGAGAGTAAATTTTAGGAGTTCTCATCACAAGAAAAAAATGTATAACTATGGTGACATGTCATGACTAGACTTACTGTGGTGAATATTTCACAGTGTATACAAATATAAATTGTTATGTTGTACATCTAAAACTAATATAATGCTATGTGTGAATCATACCTTGATAAAATAAATGTATTAATTAAAAAAGAAAAGTAAATTATATAAATTCTATAGATCTCTTTTAGAAAATGGAAGAGCAGAGAAACTTTCCACCTCATCCTGTGGCCAAGGCCATTGCCCTGATACCAAAGCTAGATAATGAAAGTTAAAAAAAAAAATTAAAGACCAGTATCCCTCATGAACATAGATGTAAAAATCCTCAACAAAATGTCAGCAAATTGAATCCAGCAACACATAAAAGGAATATGCCACAACCAAACAGGGTTTATTTTAAAAATGTAAGGCTGGTTCATATTTAAAATGCAATTGTGTAATCCACCCTGTTAACCTTCTAAAGAAAAAATACCACATGATCTTATCAATTGATGAAGAAAAGACATTTGAAAAAAATCAATGTCCATTATAACAAACAAAGAATACAAAGGACCTTTCTCAACCTGATAAAAAGGCATCCACAAAAAAGACCGACAGCCAACATCACAGTGGATGATGTAAACTGAAAGTGTTCTCCCCAGTACTGGACACAAGGCAAGGATGTCCACTTTCTCCAGTCCTAGTCAATATCAGGAAGTCTTAGCCAGTGCAATTGGCAAGAAATAGAAATAAAAGACACACCAAATAGAAAGGAATAAATAAAACTGCCCCTATTCATAGATGGCATTATTGTCTACATAGAAAAGTGTTAGCAATCTGGAAAAAATAAGGAATTAATAAATGAGTTAGCATGGCCTCAGGATTAAAGGTCATCTCCCAAAATTCAGTCATGTTTCTGTCTACCACAATGAACATGGAAAACAAACCATTAAGTACATGCTACCATGTGCAATGGCTCCAAAAATAAAACACACAGGTATAAAGCTAGCAAAATATGTAGAATCTAATTTTTTGGAGCGGTGCAGCCACCTGTACCCTGATTTTGGGGGTGGTTACATGAACTTTTATATGTGTTAAAATTCACAGAACTACACATACAAAAAATCGATTTTACTGTATATTAATTTAAGAAATACATTTTTAAAACAAAAATAATAACTTTTAGAAGTATGAACACGGCATCATTTAGACCAAATTCCTTGGGGTTGGATAACTGTATTACAGTGACAATGCTGTGACTGTCCAGAATCAAAATGCAGATTTGGATAGAACACAATAATGTGGACATGAACATGACTGCGTTTTATTTACTGGCCTAGGGTAAGGAAGAAGATCACAATCTTTACTTGGCATTTACTTACTTCAGAGAATTTCATAGCAGAAGTCTAATTTATGACAAGTAACATTGGCTGTCTAGAGACATTTATGAGGCTACTCCTTGATAAGATGATGGTCCAAATCAAATTGGATTTTATGATCAATACTCTTCATAATAAAGAGACTGAAGCCAGGTCAACTAAAAGAGTCAGTCTTCCTTAATCCACTAAATTTTATTTGCTATGTCTTATTCTCCAAGAACTGTTTGTTTATTAATAGACATCTATAATACAAATGGCCAGAAATTCCCTGTCCAGATACCAACTACAGCCCACTGTCTCCATTAGTAATTTTGCTACGCCAGAATTTAATTGGGCTTGAGAGCTATGCTTGCCAACTTTTTCTAAATATAGTACTTTCCAGCTTTATACAGAATATGATATTTGGGCACTCAATGCTTTACTTTTCTTGCTTGAAAATCAGTGACAGGTGTGGGAGAAAAATCTGTGAGCAGGGTGAAAGCAAATGGATGTGAAAGAGTCTCTAGAATAGTATCATTTCCAGAGACATTCACTCATGCATTTATTAACTCATTAATTTACTCAACAAATAGTTACAGAGTACCAACTGTGTGATAGGCATTACGCTGATGAGTAAAATAGGCAAGGTTCCAGCTCATAGAGCTTGCAATTCCGTGGCGAATGGGGAACAAATATAATCAAGTCAAAGGCAAAGTAAATAAGATATTCACAGCTTATTATAGGCATTAGAAAGGCAAAGCCGGGTAAGGTGATCAGAGAGTAGCAGGGGGAGGTGCCCTGAAAAGGTATGATCAGAAGAGGCCCCCTCAAGGAAGGTTTGAGCCAAGACCGGAAGGATGGGAATAAGGTGGCTGTGAGGAGACAAGGTGGACTGGGATGGGAGTAAACAACAGAAAACTGTACTTGAATAACAATTTAAAAAAAAGAAAGAAAAGAAGGAATGGGATTTGTAAGAGGAGAATGAAAATGCCTGAAGGCAGGAGAAGGTTTGGTGTATTCGAGTAACAGAAAGGTCACTGTGGTCAGGGAGTGGTGAGTGCTTGTTTCAAACAATGTCAGAGAAGTGTAGTAGCAAAAGCAGACATAACGTTGTAAGTCGAGGTTAAGAGTTCAAATTTGATTCTAAGAGAAATAGGACACTACTAAAGAATTTTAAGTGGGGAAATTGACATACCAGTATTTGACTTGTTATTTTTAAAAATCACTCTGGTTGGTACCTAGAGATTGGGTTGAAAGGGGCAATGGTGGACCCAAGGACACCAGTTAAAAGACAAGTGTAAAAATTCAGATAAAAGATAATGACTTAGACCTAGATGGTAATAATGAAGATGGAGAGAAGTAGACAGATTTTAAATCTGTTTTGGATATAGAGTCAATAAAATTTGCTGATTGATTGCATGTGGGGAGGGTCTAAGGAAAGGGAAAATGCAAGTATAACTCCTATACTTTTGGCTCGAACAACGAGGATTTGGTAATGCCATTTATTGAGGAAGTTAGTGCTGGTGGAAGTTTAGGTTTGAGAGAGAGCACAAACTATTTTGAACACATGGAGTCTGAGAAAGCATCAGTTAGATATTCAAATGGGAAGAAATGGTAGGTAACTGGATACGGGAGTGAGGAGCTCAGGACACAGGCCTAATTAGACTTAACCAAGGAATAGATCAAAACCTTGGGGAGGAGGATGGGTGAAAGGAAACGGACTCAGGACAGAACTGCAAGGGGGGCCAACATTTGGAAAGGAGGGGGAGGAGGAGGAGCCAGCAAAGGAGTCTGAGAAAGAATGGCCAGTGTTGCTGGAGGAAAACCAGGTGAGGTCAGTCAGTGTTTTGGAAGCCGAGAGATGAGAAAGTATTGGTAAACGGAGAGGATGGTCACCAGCCAATGACTGGCGTGGCCGACTCTGTGGCCGCACAAAGGTCAAGTGAGATGAAGGCAGAGAACAGCCTTTTGGATTGGCAACATGGGAGACATTGATACCCTTAAGGAGTTTTAGTGAAAGAAAACCAGCTTTAGTGGGGGATAGAAGCAGAAACATGATTAGAATTAAAGTATTGATACAGATGAGAGGTCAAGAAGCAGAGACAATGAGTGCAGGTAATGCATTCCAAATGTTAAGCTATTCAAGGGAGCAGATACGTGGGGTCAAGGAAAAGCTTTTCAACATGGCATATCTTAGAGAATACTTGCATGCTGATGGGAATTGTCAGCCAAGAGGAGGAAACAGGTGATGTGGGAGGAAATGGATACAAAGGAAGGAGGAGAGTTATGGAGAAAGAGGCAGGTGACCTTTGATAAGAGGGAAGGCGGAGATGGGTAAACGTGCCTAGTTAATCCTTGCAAGGTAGTAAGTGGCACACAGTGCCTGTAACCCGGCTCCCAGGTTAACAGACTACCTACAAGACCCAGGCCAGAGAGGCTCAACTCCCCTGCAATTGTGATATTATGAGAGAAGCTAATCCAAAAAGCCCAGCATACCTCCCTCCGAAGGGAATTAGGTGAGAAGGGGAGTCACACTCAAGAAAATCTGTAATCGTTGCTGTCCCACTTGAGTGTTCTGTTTCATGCAATGGATCAGTAAACCAAACGGTAAACGGATTTTATGCTAACAATAATATAATGTTATCAGAGATATTTTCCCCACCTAATATTATTCCTGGAAACTTAGAGGAGATAGACCATGGTTTAGCCTTTACCTACCCTTACCAATGAAATCTATCATCAGGAGTTCAGAATTCTGGCCAAGATGGAGATACAGGTAGATACACTTTGCCTCTTTGCACAACCAAAAGAAGGACAACAACAAATTTAAAAACAAAAAATAACCAGAACTGCCAGAAAAACAAGCTGTATGGAAGTCTGACAACCAAGGAGTTAGAGAAGAAATACTCATTCAGACAGGTAGGAGGAGCAGAGATGGGCAGCCAGGACAGAGAGGATGTGCAACAAGGCGGCAGCTGGCAGACCAAGTGGTTCCATATTTGCATGCAGATAAACAGGGAGGAACAACTCAGGAGCAACACAGACTGTGCAACCCAGGGTTCTAGCGCAGGGAAATAAAGCCTCAAAATGTCTCACTGTAAAAGCCTGTGGAGTTTGCAGCAGCGGCGAGAGAAACTCTCAGCTTTACAGGAGAGTTCAATGGAGAGACCCACAGAGTCCTAGACTGTACACAAACCCACCCACCCAGGAGTTAGCACCAGAAGGGCCCAATTTGCTTGTGGGAAGAGGCAGAAGGGACTGAAAGGTGGCCCAGAGCCCAGCAAGCAGCATTTTTCCCTCTGGGACCCCTCCCCCACAGACGGTGCCACAATGCAGTGACATAGGTTGCCCCGCCCTGGCGAATACCTAAGACTCCACCCCTTACAATGTAACAGGTGTGCCAAGACAAAAAAATATGGTCTAAATGAAAGAACAGATTAAAGCTCAAAAAATAGAACTAAGCAGTGAAGAGATAGCCACCTATCAGATGCAGAGTTCAAAACACTGGTAATCAGGATACTCACAGAAATGATTGAATGTCATTGCAAAATAGAGGAAAAAATGAAGGCTATGCAAAGTGAAATAAAAATGTACAGGGAACCAACAGTGAAGGGAAGGAAACTGGGTCTCAAATCAAAGATTTGGAGAAGGAAGAAATAAACATTCAACTAGAACAGAATGAAGAAA
>PVKM010022754.1:0-21600 GCA_004027735.1 Carollia perspicillata
TTGCTTGTTTTAAGATTCTCTCTTTAACTTTTAGCATTTTAATTATGATGTTTCTTAGAGTGGGACTCTTTGCATCCATTTTCTTTGGGACTCTCTGTGCTTCCTGGACTTGCATGTCTATTTCTTTCACCAAATTAAGGAAGTTTTCTTTCATTATTTTTTCAAATAGATTTCTAATTTCTTACTCTTTCTCTTCTCCTTCTGACACCCCTACTATGCAAATGTTAGAACACTTGAAATTGTCCCAGAGGCTGCTTGTACTATACTTCATTTTTTGGATTCTTTTTTTCTTCTTGTTATGATTGGTTGCTTTTTGCTTCCTTATGTTTCAAATCGATGATTTGACTCTCAGCTTCATCCACTCTACTGTTGTTTCCCTGTAAATTGGTCTTTATCTCAATTAGTGTGTCCTTCATTTCTAACTGCATCTTTTTTTATGTTGTAGCAGTCCTCACTAAGTTCCTTGAGCATCCTTACCAGTGTTTTAAACTCTGCACCTGAAAGATTGTTTATCTCTATTTTGTTTAGTTCTTTTTCTGGATGTATTGCAATCTTTCAAGGCTGGACAGGCTCACACAGGATTCAGGCAAATGGAAGAATATTTGCAGAGCCATGGGAAGGCCTGACATGCCTTTATCCAAGGGTGGTGTGATCCATGCATGCCACAAACCAAGTCACACTGCATGTACCACTGCATGTCACAGCACAGGAAGTCCCAACTCTCTTGTATACTAAATGCACACAAAGCTGTCAGGGTGCCATATATTATATAACAAAGCATGATTCTGCACATGTGGGCCCATTCTCAAGGTTATGGGAATACTGCTTCTCTTAGTTGCCCAGACATCTAGGTGAGGGAGCCTGACTGACTTTATTTTTCCTACAATCCACCCCTTTAGGGTTCCTCAGCATACAATCTATGTGAGTGTGTCTTCTGTGAGGTTCCGTTGGTGAGGAGGGCAAAGGCCTGCACCCATATACCACAACAGCAGTATAGGCTATAGCAACAAGTGACTAGGAGACAGGCAAATAGAGCCATCCCCAAGTAAAATGGCCTGTCCAATTTCCAGGCAAGTGACGCCACACATATGAGCCACACACCCAGAGGGTCCCAGTGGCATCTGCGGTCTATGCACTATTCCATGCCTCCCAGCAATGCCCAAGAGCATGTCTCTGACACAGACTCACAGGACTTCAGCCCACCAGGGCCCATTCCTTAAGACTCTTAACACAGAGTGGGGCTGGCCCAGCTAAACCCATGTTTCCAGCCATGAGCCAACCCTGAGCTGCTCTACATGGAGAAGCCGACCAATGGGTAGGACCAGTCACACCACTGCTCTACCCCAGCACAGATGTTGGTCCAGGTCACATTCCACAAGAGATGTGCACTGGTCCACTGGTGCTGTAACAGAGTCCAATTTGAGACAGAAGCTGGAGAGATGCATCATGGGAGGCCAGCATATGTGCTCACGGGGGATTCAGTGCAGACCTAGCATGCTGATTGGTTAGTCACTGAGGCATAAGTATGAACCCAGTCCACTAAGGCATTCCTTTGCACCCTAGGGGAGAAAAGGCAAAGCAGTTATTGGAACTAACAATGGTGAATCATGATCCTCAGGCAATATAGAAGCAAACTTTTGGTCAGCTGATAAGATGGTGACTGGCAGAGGGGGCCTTCCTGGGTGAGAACAACGAGACTTTCATGCCTCAGCTGGGGTCTCAGCATCTACTTGTAACAACAGGGGAGAACTCATAATGGGCCATAGGAAAATCGCAAAGGTGCCACAAAGAAGCTTTTGTGGTCTGCTGGCCCTGGATATGTCACCTTTAAGATCGGGGGCCATGTCCCGACCACTCAGGGCACTATTTGTAAGTTTCTCTCCATCCCTTGTCCCCAAAGGGCAACAAGATAATAGCTCCCCGAGGCATGTGTTAGCCTCATCATTCCCAGGGGAAGCAAAGAGTGAATGCCCAATCATATGATATACAGTGATTTGTTTCTTTCTGGTGGCCTAAATCCCATAGGTCTTGCCACAAGGCCTGCCCCCATAATGGTCTATGCATAATTATCCATTTATTTGCATGGCATGTAGATAATGTCAGCCCTCAGTACACTGCCCAACTATCTGTGCAAAGAGGGGCGTTGCTTCATTGGCAGCCATGAGCCACACAACTTGCAGTTCTGTCCACTGGCTACCCTGACCTATGCCAGTGTCAAACCAGATCATGTCTCTTTCTGGTTGAATTGACACAGCAGTTCACATGGCAGACTGAACCCACCAGACCCATCAGTGTACCATGCATCTGGGGGAATAGGTGCCTGCCTTTCATGGAAAGGGCTAGCTTCTATCTCTTCTATAGAGGCAGGAGAAGTAAATTTTTCATTTACATAGGTAACAGGGCCCAACAACACTTCCTGCAACTCAGCCCATAGGGGGCTAGTGGACAGAGTACTCCTTTGTTGCAGATAAGCCCCCCACCCCCACCCTGACCTGGCCAACATGGATGTCTGGGCCATTCCACTACGAGGCTTGGCAATCTAGTCTTGGATCCACCCTGCGATGGAGTAAGTGGTCCTTACTGTCATGGGGGCAGTTCCTATTATAGCCTCCATAGCCAACAGGGCAGCATACACTGAAGCCAGTTGCTTTGCAATCAGGGAGTACCATAACTCTGCTTCCTCCCATTGTTGGGACCAGAATCCCCAGGGTTGAAGTAGCTGTTCCGATCACTGCCACAGACCCCACCTAAAGTCTTCTTGTGTCACATGCACATCTAGTGCACAAGGTCTAGCAGGATCCAGGGCATGCAAGGCCTGAGCACATTTAATGATGTGCTTTGCTTCTTGGAATACTTGCTCCAAGGTTGAAGTCCAGTCCTGGATTGCTCCCTTTTTTACCAAAGCATACACGGGGTGGACAACTTGAGTGAGATGGGGCACAAACACTTTCCAGTACCCTAGCAGGCCCAAAAATATCTGGAGGTCTTTCACACTGGTTTGCAGTCACAATCTTTGGAGCACATCAATGTCGAGGATATACTCAGGAATGAGAAATACATAAACAGTATACTCATGAGAGGCACAGTTACCCAATACCCAGAGAAAGCAACATGGCTTTCACCTTTTCTGGCCCCCACTAATCCCCTGTAGATGGGTTCTTTGGCCATCCCCTTATTCAAATTTCCAAAGGATATTTCCTCCTTCTTCTTGGGAGGTTGGCACAGCCATGTGGTCTTCCAGACACGCAGGATGACCCCCCTGGATCATATCCCCAGGTTTTTTCCTCACCTCCTTCTTCTTGGGCCACAACAAATGTTGGTCAGCTCGCAACCACACGGGCTCGCTCTTTAACTGTGAGACAGAGGGAGCTTGAGACACCATCCCTCCCAACCGCTACTGCATTTCCTAGTCCACCCTGCCACTGCCTCCATCTCTGCAGCTCCAGCCACTGCCATTGTTGGAGCACCCGACTTGGGCCATAGTCTTCTTGCCCAGTCACCCTTGGCAACTTTATTCCAAGTCTGTGCAGGGTGGGGGAGGGGGAGAGGGTACAAATTCAGCAATTCCCCTCCTCTTCTTCCAAATCATTGACCATGATTGGGGAGGGGGATTGCCAAGGCTCTGCTGTTTGGAGGTCTTCCTCCAGGGTGCAGATTCTGGCCTCCAAGGCTTCTCAGAGCTCTCCTAACTTCACCGCATTGTGAAACACAGTCTTGTCTCCCTCAGCCTCCAAGGCTTCCACTCCCTCTAGGAGCTCTCAGAACTTCACTGTATTGCAAAGTGCAGACTCTTGTCATATTGCACCATGTGTCCCACCATGTGTCACAGTGCAGGGAGTCCCAACTCCCTTATATACTAAATGCATACAAAAGCTGGCAGGATGCCAAGATATTATATACTAGCATGATTCTGTGCATGTGGGCCCATTCTCAAGGGTATGGGAATGTTGCTTCTCTTAGTTGCCCAGACAACTAGGTGAGGGAGCCTGACTGACTTCATTTTCCCTACACTGGAGATTTGATCTGTTCTTTCAATTGGGCCATGCTTCTTTGTCTCCTCATTTTGGCAGCCTTCCTGTGTTTGTTTCTATGTACTAGGTAGAGCTGCTATGGCTCCATGTCTTAGTAGTGTGGCCTACTATATAGTAAGTGTCCTGTAGGGTCCAGTGGTGCAGCCTCCTCTATCACCTAAGCTGGGTACTCAAGGAGAGCCCTCTGTGTGGGCTGAGTACACCCTCCTCTTGTAGTTGAACCTTGACTGCTGTTGGCAGGTCAATGGGAGGGATTTATCCAGGCCAGTCAGCTGCAAGGATTGGCTGTGACCACTGACCAGGAACCTCAACCCTCCATGGAGTATCAGCTGTGCAGGGGCAGGGTGGTGGTGTTCTGATGGGGTAACTGTACATTCAGTATGCTGGTCCTGGAGTACTTAGGTGGTGCAGGCCAGGTCCACCCCTTCATGTGTTTTGTCTGGGGCCGCCCTGCCTGACCTATACTATAAAGCAATCTGAGTTCGATGATACTTGTGCTGAGCTTGGAGATTCCCAGGAAAAGCCAAGCTCTGAATCTAGGCTGATTGCTCCTAGTGCTGGGTCTGGACTAAGGCCAGCTCTTACCCACTTGATGGGATTTAGGAAGTTGTGAAACATGACCCAAGACCAACCATTCATAGGGAAAAGCAGGGGTAGGCCTGCAAGTTGGGTGGTACATTCTCTGGATATCTCCAACGCAAGTCAAATAGTGTTATCCAGGTTGATGGGTCTTAGATATGGCACCAACTTACTGGCTGTGTGGGGAGGGTTTAGAAAGCGGACAATGGCCTCTACTCACCTTGATGCCAGACACTTGTCTCCCTCTATGGAACTGGTGACTTTCAAACTGCTACCCCAGTGCCAGAGCTTAGACGGTGTCTAAGTACAAGTCCATGTTAGTCCTTTAAGAGGAACTGCTTGGGGCTCCAGAGGTTTCTTCCACGGACTCAATTCTCACTGGTTTCTGCTGTCAAAAGCTGTGAGGACTTACCTGCCTGGCACTGGAAGCCTGGGCTGGATGGCCTGGTATGGAACTGGGACTCCTTGCTCCAGAGATAACCCTCCTGAACTTCTACCCATCACGCGTGTGTGGGACTGACCTGTTCTGTCTGTACCCCTCCTACCAGATAGATAGATGTAGTTTAATTCCATAGTTGTTAGATTTTCATTTAACTTGATTTCTGTCAGTTTTAGTGGTTGTGCAAAGAGGCCAGCCTTATTTGCCTTATGCCATCTTGACTGGAAGTCATTTTCCTTGTTTTTAAATTGACTATTACGTTGCTTTAACTCAAGTAACTTTCTTGCTTAAAGGCCATCTCAAAAAGTTTTTTGTCTGGACCTATTTCTGCAGTAGGTACAATCAAACACTGTTTAAATACCATGTCATTGGTAAATGGCTTGCCTTGCTTGGCTAACAAGCCACTTACAAAGTTTAGTTACAGCCTTGTGGTAATTTTTTGTATCAAAAAACAGTGCTGAGATACCCATTTAAAATATTTAATTCTCTGTTGCTTTTTTGTAAATTGAGAATATTGTGATGAGCACTTAGTCTGGTAAAATCAACAATATTTTTTGAGCACAGCTAAAGTATCACTACAAAATAGACACAACGCTTTGCCACTGGAATTTATAAAATAATCCAGTCCACTGTGCACTTAAGTTCATTTTCTGTCCTTTTGAGATGATGGATATGCACTAGTAATAAAAGCACATAAACTTCATAGCACCATAATACACGTGGCACACAAAGTACATCATGCTAAAACCATGTCACTGCCATTTGTACTGTATCCAGTCGCACTTAGCAATGAGTACCATATATGGTCTCTATCACAACTAAACTCTCATAGCACAAACGCAGTCAACTTAGTCACTGTCATATTAAAGATTTAACAAATATTGGATAAAAAATGTTTGACGGCAGGTTTTTGTTTTTTTTTTCAATGTATGGTTGCCTCTCATGCATCCCCTGTTGGGAATTGGCCTGTAACCCAGGCATGTGCCCAGACTGGGAATCTAACCGCGATCGTTTGGTTCTCAGGCCCGCACTCAATCCACTGAGCTACACCAGCCAGGGCTGATGGCAGGTTTTTCGATGGCAATTTTTAATGAATCTGGATTAGCTAATTCAAAAGTACATTTCAAGGAAATCAGAAACTTAAAAATATCTGAGTGAAAACCCACTTTACTTCAAGAAACCCAAGTCCCACTTGCACACAAATAAATTGTAAAAGATAAAGTTCATTTGCTGGTCAGTTTGAACCACAAATAGAACTTCACATTGATGATACTGATACAAAACGGTAGTTGGTAACTCATGCTAGTATACCAAAAACTAATTTAACATTAGTAAATGAGCAAATACACATAAATGAATCTGTATTAACAGATGAACTGCCTTCTCGCTCTCCATAATTTAACTTCCAATGTCAACTATCTCATATTGAAGTCTAAAGTATCCTTATGGGGTAAATGTGCACAGCCTAACACAGAAAACCATGTAGTCAGTTAAGCAAGGTTTTATTTTCTTTATTTGGTGTTAACAACAAACACTGCAGTTTAGTACTTAAGCTTGCAGTTAATGGTGACCCTTCTATCCAGGGAGAGTCAATACAGACAGTGATGAAATCTCCAAAGAAAACTAGAAGAGACTGGGACTTAGGCACCGTGAGCTTGCCTACGGTAAGATGGTGTGTGCACTCCTATATTTCAGCTAGGGCAGGCAAGCCATAATTACTGATTCCTTTCCTTATGGACGTGAACCAACAGTGTTTCTTCTAATCTTGTCAAAGCTGCACTCTACTTTATCTAAATACAAAAACAAAACAAAACAAAATAAAAAAATACCCAGCCCTCACAATAAAATCACATTTTCCGCAAGTATACAGGGTATATTCTGAATCACCGATTTCCTTTTCTTTGTCTTTTTTTCCTTGAACGTGTAGGTGTTTTAGTTTCTTGTGTTTCTCCTTTTATGCCAGGTAAGGGCTGTTTGAAAACTATTTCATTATCTTCACTGTCATTCATTTCAGCCACTTCTGATTTTCGTTTCTCCAAAAATGTTGGTGTACAAACTGGTGTGAGATCCTGGATTCAACAAATAAAAAATTATAATACATAAATATGGGAAGATATGAGGAATGACTTTACCTTCTCCCCCCACAAACATCTCCCCTCTATTTTTACAATTTGTGCTGTGTTACTACTTATGGCCTATTTCCATCTTTCAGTGATGTATTTGCACATAATAAAGAGCTTAGGTGCTTATCAAACTCAGTATGAAAATTCATAATTAATTATAATATAATATGCTCTATTATAGAGTATGCAGTAGAAAACTCTGATCTTACACTTATAAAAACAGTGGCCTCCTTTCTCCTTTCTGATGAGTCACTTTGCTTAAAAGGTAAAAACTACAATAAACAATTCACAATGCTAACTTCAGCTAATAAGCTTACTGTATCTGCTGTAGTCACAAGATTAAATTTGAAATTTTAACAAAGTGACAGTAGCAGAAATTGCTTTTCCTAAAATACTGAGGACAATTTTACCTGGCTGCTCACAGTCTTCTCGAGAGTGTTAGGTGTGACTGAAATCTTCTTTTTCTTCTTCCTGGGTAAAACCTTCAATAAATTTTAAGAAACTTCATCAATTTGCATATTTATCAGTAACAGTAGTAGAATATATTTTCCTTCATCTTTCTCTAATACCTGGCATGCAATATAAAGAAAAATTTTACCTGGCTATTTGTGGATTTCCAAAGATCAGTGTTTAAAGCATTGCTTTTTCCCTTTTTATGTACAATCTGAAGTAAACATACAGAAGTTACAAACTGGCAGTAACACATATTTACATTTTTCACTTAGCATTAGATCCTTATACATAGCATCAGCAGATCCTTCCTAAGAGACGGAGCATTTCAACTTAAAAAAGCAGTATCTGCATATACAGCGAATTCACTTAAGGGCAAAAACTAGCAAAGGGGCCTGAGGAATCGGTAGAAGCTATACTTCAGTGTACCACCTCCTAAATGTTCATGGAAGTATGAGGCCCACAGACTGCGACATCATGCTTTTTAAACACATTCTGGTAAAGACTATGTTTGGGATTTAGGCAAAGACTTAACAACCTAGAATTGAGCCAAAAGAAGATAACTCAGTCTTCTAGTTAGTTACCCTAGGAATAGATGCCACCTCTTACAACAAATTAACTGAGAAAGGGTGTATGAAAGATCCAAAGTATCCTCGAGATTTAGTCAAGACAAGTATGATCTTCACCTATACTTGCCACACCTTAATGACCTGCATTTTTGTTTGCTAGTAAAAGACACATAGCTCTCTTTAGTCTCAAAGAGGGAGGACAGAATGAACAAGGATATAAAAGCTGTATGAAAATCTGTACAAACTTATTTTCATTAAGTAGGTTTGCTATAGTTCAACTCCCACTCATTTAATTCAGAGATGATACTTACTGGTAAAATCTGATATATATTTTAAGAATATTTCCAATTTAAAAGAACATGAAACAAAATTTTAATTAGAATGGCATAAAAAGGATGGTCAATTTATAGTCTTGGTGTTACTGATAATATATAACACCAAACATCATTTAATTCTGGTAATGACAGTTTTAATAGTAATCTACAAGCATTGTGGGTTTTGGTAAGTTATTTAACTTCAATTTAAAAATACAAAAATTTGCAAATCAGCTAATCCCTTTCCAGAATTTCCTCTTCTACACAATGTAGGTAACTGGATCTGCTCTGACAGACTTTTAAAACAATGCAATGTTTTAAAATTTAGTCAAACCCCAGTATGTGGTAAGCACAGGGCTAGATACTTTACACGTGAAACTACAATCATGGTGCACCTAGTGAGATACAAAGCCCACCCTCAAGAAAAAACACAAAATATATTTCATGAAGGAATATTTACCAATGAAGGAAAGTTATAATCAATTCCTTTCTTAGCTAATCTCTTCCTGAGTAATTTTTCTTTCTTTTTAAATCGCTCCTCCATCCGCAGCTTTTGAAGAAGTGTCCGATTCTGATTATACCTTTTCACTGCTGGATATGATGGCTTCTTAAACGGAATATGCCACTCTCTGAAAAGTTCCTCATGTACTTTCTCAGGTGGCATAAAATGACCTGTTGGTAAAAAAGTAAAGTTTTCAACTGTGTGGGGGAGGTACAGCATAGCACTGACCCTGCACATGTAGTCCCCTGACACTTTTTAGTTTATCTACTCAGCCTGTTTTCTCCTGGCAAGAGCCATGTTTGTTTTTAAAGATTTATTTATTTATTTATTTAGAGAGAGGGGAAGGGAGGGAGAAAGAGAGGGAGAGAAACATCAGTGTGGTTGCCTCTTGCATGCCCCCCACTGGGCACCTGGCCTGCAACCCAGGCATGTGCCCCAACTGGGAATTGAACTGGCGACCCTTTGGTTCGCAGCCCGAGCTCAATCCACTGAGCTACACCAGCCAGGGCAAGAGCCATATTTTTAATGTGTACATGAACCTGTGACTTCAATAAGGCTACTGGGATTCTCTGTCATAGCAACAGGAACTGAGATAAAGAGATACTACTTGGGTAGCCTCATCAGCTACTTCATCAGATGTGTGTGACTTCAGTACCTGGGATGTCACATTCCACCACGAGCTCTGAAACTTAACTTAGAAACTTAACTCTACATCTGAAGGGCACTAGGATCCACACAGGTGTGCTCTGGAATGTAAAGTCAGCTCTACTTTCTGTAGGATGATTTTCTAATCTGGTGTTGTCATTCCTCTACTCCTTACAGCTTCTCTTGCAGAAGAGCTTCAGCCAATGTCATTCAGACTGGCTCTGAAACGTAATTCCTTACCTTTAATGTTATTCTATCTAGAACCCACATGGTTTTCCACCATCCTCAGAACATACGTGCCAAACTTCCAGACTTATAAAGACTTCAAACGACCTGACCCTATCTCTTCTGTTTCTTTCCCCCCCATGTCTTGCTAATCTCCTCACATTCCCTCATAGGCAAATACTGTTGGTCACTTCCAGTTCTGCCATTTGTTGTCCCCTTGGCCAGGATCTCAATCTTTATTCTCTTCCCCCAAACCTGGCTCTCTCCAATATCTTCAGATTTCGATCTAAAGGATACTTCCTCAGGGAAGCCTTCCATATCCCATTAAGATGGGTTAGTTGCTCTTCCTATAGACTCCTCAAGTTACTTGTCCTAATTCCACCTCAAGATAAAAACAGCTCTTACTCTGGAAGATTTAAAATTTTAAGCAGAACCTGTCTGAAAAATGCACTTAATCCCAGAAACCAAGTGAAATGTCCAAGGAGCTAAGAAATCTGTCCTTCACACCACAGTCACCCATTAGCAGTAGGCAACCAGGCAACCCGGCAACCCTAAGGTAAAATAAGAGCACTTACACTTTAAGAGTCTCTCACCAAAAAGGTAATTGTTCATTGTTTCAGCAACTATCTTGGCAACATCTTCAGATTCAAACTCAACAAAGGCATAGCCTTTGCTATTTCCAGTCTGCAATGAAAAAATCCAACACAAAACTATAATTAAATTCTAATGCATCATTGAACTCCTAAATTGTGGTTAATTTAAATAATGCACACTAGCCTTATTAGTAAACAACATTATGGCACCTTTAATTCCAACTTCAACTCACATACTAGAGAATATCTGAAGATGGAAAATACATGCTAGGCTATTATACTGAGGTTCTGAAGAATGACCTGATTCCTAGAAGATTTATGATGAAGTATTTGAAGTATTATGACTGCTACTCTCTTCAAAAGGTTCAATAAAACAAAAAAATGTGTATGTTTTTATAGCTATGGAGACATGAAGCTAATGTGTCAGGATGTGATAACGGGTGAACTCAGAAGAAGGTAGGGATGTTCACTGTATTATTATTATTCCTTCTGCTTCTCTGTAGACTTGAAAAATTTTAAAAACAAAGCGGGGGAAAACAATGATTATATTACAGTATATTAAAAAAAACCTTTATGAAATATCTCACAAAAGGCAGAGAAGTTTTAGAAAAAGGCAATAAAAAGGGCAAGATACTTTAGGCGATTCACCGAAAAGATAATTCCAATAGCTAATAAACACATAATGACACTCCAAAAGGTATTTATATATATATTTTAAATTTTATTTATTTTTAGAGAAAGGGGAAGGGAAGAAAGAGAGGGAAAGAAACATCAATGTGTGGTTGCCCCTCAAGCACCCGCACTGGGGACCTGGCCTGCAACCCAGGCATGTGCCCTGATAGGGAATCGAATGGGCAAACCTTTGGTTCACAGGCCTGTGCTCAATCCACTGAGCTACACCAGCCAGTGCCAAAAATGTATTTTTAAACAACTGAAAAGTAGTGTCTGATATGACTTTTATTTCAGTTATGTTTACATACATGTATGTGTGTGATGATTTTTGTTATAAAACTTACTTCTTACGATAGGGTCAAAAGACTGAAACATACTACTCTAGAGATAGTTGCCTATACCTGAGCAAAGAATGTTCCCAGCAGTTTCACCTGTAAGAGTGAAATATTGTACAAACCTAATGTTCAATAGGAAGGTAGATTAACTTGACTATGATCACAGCAATGCCAATGAATGTACTAGAGTTAAAGCTTGAAACAGATTGTTGAATAAATTAAGTTGCAGAATGATAGAATACTACTATACAACCTATGCTGATACATGTAGTAAAGACTGTAAAAACACATACAGCAATGAAAACACTGAGTTCATGAACAGTAATTTCCTGGGCATAGGAGGAAGAAAAGTGCAGAGGACTGGGAAAGGGTACAAAAGGAACCTCAAGTATATCTAAAATCTATTCTGGAAAGAATGAAGATCTGAAGATCTAATGTGAGATCAAGTTGACAACTGATAAAAGGAAATGGTGGAAACCTAAAAAGTCACTAAATCATTCTCTAAGTAGACATCAGGATGTTTGAAGCAAGCATTATAAATAGGCAAGTGAAAAAAAGGGGAGGAATACACAGAAAATGTGTTATTTTGGTTAGGATGAGCTATCAGGTTATTTTAAATTTAAAATCCTCTTTAGCCTTGACCTGTGTGGCTCAGTTGGTTGGGTGTCATCCTGCAAATCAAATTGTTTGATTCCTAGTAAGGGCACGTGCCTGCATTTCAGTTTTGGTCCCAGGTTGGGGCATGTACAAGAGGTGATGGATCGATGTTTCTTTCCCTCCCTTTCTCCTCCCTTCCCATCTTCTCTAAATATAAATAAATAAAATCTTTTAAAAAATCTTTCATGTTAAGATGCTGCTTTGACAAAACTTAATTATCTGCAATTTTAAGACAATTGGTTGATGACGGATGCATACCTAACCCCCTCATATACCAAATCAAATGTAAAATTTAACTCTGATCTGCTGTAATGCAAATGAAAAATTGTGGGAAAATTGCATAAAAAAACAGACTCCAACAAAGAGAGGTTTCTATGATTACAACCAATAAAAGTGTATGTGTATGGTAAGAAAAAAAGTGAGCCATTCCTCTATAACTGAAACAAACCATATAAACCTTTTGTAATTACAAGGTAGGATGACACAACAATAACATATATACACAGTGTTTATTGTGTGTATGAAGCATTGTTCTAAAAACCTTACATTACCTCATTTAATCTTTGGAAAGATACTCCCAGGAAGTTGATGTTGTTTTATTCATATTTGACAAATCAGAAAACTAAAGCATGGAGAGCATATATAATTTGTCTAAGGTCATACACCTAGTAATCCATAAAGGCCAGGCCTTGAAGATGGGCAGCCTGGCTCCAGTGTCCCTATTCTTAACTCACTATACATACTTTGCTATTACAGGGATGTATACACCAGAGGCTGATTAATACAAGATGTAAGCACCTGTTCCTAAAACTTAAATTCATGTACAGCTGCCTTGGTAGCCACAGGACAAATATGATTCATTTACCAAAACTGTCCATTTAATTTGAGGATCTGGGGTAACAACTTTATTTAATAGCAAAATAAATATTTACATTAATACTGATTTTGTCTTTGTGGTTGTTTCAGGTTCTAAACCTCACCCATGTCCCCCTTTTCTGGTGTGAAGTGTGATAAGCAATAACATATGAACATGCTCTCTACACTGTGAAGGATGACACACTTTTGTAAAATAAAACAAATAACCTACTTCAATACAAAAATCTTACTTTTTTACTTCTGGACAGTCTGAATCTCGTAACAGTGCCAAACTGGGAGAAATATGCTCGGATCTGGGTTTCATAAAGTGCTGGAGGTAGATGGCCCACATAAATTACTCCAGGAGTAAGTTTTTCTTTTTCTTGCTTCTGTTGCTGAAGACACAAAAACCAGGAAAATACTTTTTTAATAAAAAAAAATCACATTGCAACAAAACCTCCAAAATCCTAGCTTAGTCCAAAACAAGAGATGAAGAAGCTACCCCATATTTCCACTTACCAAAGGATTACTTGTAACTAAAGGATTAGTTCTTTAACGTCTCCCACTAAGACAATGGTCAAGCAGACCGTCTTCTAAGCGCCAGCACAATGTAAGTGCCCAATTACTATATGTTGACGCAATGGCTAACCAAGTAAACGTCTAACATATTATTTTAAATTATCTGGGCAGAGAACCCCACACAAACATACCCTTCATTTTTGTGTGGAGACCGTTTAATCGCGCCCACCCAATCCAACAATTTCCAGACAACTGTTAACCTTCACAATGTCGACAAACCTTTCACCATCTAAGTCATCACGCGCTTGCCTTAACAAGAACTTTTTAAGTTTCCCAAACGTGTGTTTCATGTTAAAAACCAAGGCAAATATAATTTGGATGCCAGGGGCCCTATCTAGCAAATAAACTTGACAAATAATGTCTTTTAAGAACCCTCAAATCATTAACGGGGCAAACAAACCTTCAGAATTCGGGGGCAAGGCGGAAACTTGACAGCTGCAGTCTACGGTTAATCTGCGGTAGGAGAAAGCCACTCCGAGCATTCGGCTGGCTTTTTCTCCTCTTCCGTCATGTCCTTTAGCTCCGCAGGAGGACCCTAACCCATCACAAGACCCTTAACCCGACAAAACCCATCGTTTCCCCGTTAGCTTAAACCTCCTGGTCTCCGAGAACCTCGGCTCCAAGTTTATGAGGTTGCTGGCCGCCCTGGGAGACCCTGGAGGTAGCAGAGGCTTGAGGAGGCCGAGGCGCGCGTGGAGAAGGAACCGCACAGGACTTGACGCGGTCCCGGAGACTCCTCAGACCCCGCCAGCCACCTCCTCCAGTAGTCTGTCCGCGGACGCCGCTCACCTTAGTTACGCGCCGGCGAACCTGAGCCACCTCCTTGTGAAACTTGGCCTCCTCCTGCGGGTTCAGGGACAGGAGCGGCTGGGCTGGCCCTGCAAAAACCGCCATGCCGAAAGCAACCAAACTGAAAAGTTCCACGAGGTAATACCGGAAACTACGAGCCCCTAGCTCCTCTAAAGCGGAAGTGGAGGCTGCAGACGCGCACAGCGCAGAGGCGGGGCAGAGGGCGTGGGGGCGTGGCGGAGCTGGGCGTGGCGTGGCGGGCGGGCGCGGGCGTGGCGGGGCGTGGCGGGGCGTGGCGGGGCGAGGCGAGCTCGGGCGCCTCCTGCTGGTGGAGGATGTCTTGGCCTCACTCTCATACTTGCCATTTGTCTAAAGTGGCCTTGGTAACTGGTTCGCGCCTACTTTGTGGTCAGCTAATTTGGAGCGGGGTAGAAGGGCGTTTAGAAAAATAAACTGCAAAATAACATCTGTGATCTTGAAGTCTTGCTAACCATGCTTTAATTCTCTTTCCTTTTTTTCACTCACTTGTTTTGTAAGCCCTTACTGTGTGTTCGTGTGCTGCTTCCCTTTAGTAAACTTCCAGACTGGGAGAAGGGCTGGATAAAGGACGTTTGAAGGTGGGATTGGTACTAAGGAGGGATTTAAGAGCCCCGTGGGAAAGAGGCACACTGGGTGACTCAGGAGGGCCTCACCGAGGAAGTGCAATTTGAGGTGAAACCTGAAGGCTGGAAGGAGCAGAACTTGAAGACCTGGAAGCCCACGTGCCTATAGGCAGGAGTACAGCACATGTAGCGTCCAAAGGGCTGGAAAGAAGTAACCGTCCAGTGTGGCTGGAGCTCACTGAGTGAGAGCAGAGAAGTCAGGGGCAGGCTGGAACTCCAGGGCTCTGCGTGTCAAGGTTTAAAACTTGAGGTTTCTTGCAAATGAAAGGGAATGTGAGGATTTTAAGCAAGGCTGGGAGTGATTACCCCTTTAGTAAGGGATAAACTAGTAAGGGACATCCCTCTAGTAAGGGTGGAAAAGTGGATTGCAGAGGAAGCAGGGAGAGGGAGGCTACAGGAATAGTCTAAGCAGAGCTGGTTTGGGGGATAATGGCAACAAGTGTTCTGGAACAAGTGAGGGCCAAGGTTGGCTGGTGCCCAGGTGTATGAGTGGGATGAGTGGAGATGAGTCTGTAGGGTAGAGTGGCATGGGAGAGATTGTACAGATGAGGGCCAGCTTGCTTCCTCTGGGGGGCACTTGCCTCCCATGCCTGCTTTTGTCTCCTTCCCCAGTCTCCTTCAGCTCAATTCAACCCTCACTCCTCAGGGCTAGCCTTCTATGACTCTGTAGCTGGGTCAGCTCTTTCTCTTAAATGTTTTTTTACAACTGTGTTCTCATGAACAGGTTGAATTGTCAGGAAAGTGCAAGCAGAGAGCAATTTTTTTCTTATTCAGGACTCCTCCTTTTTACAGGCTCTTTCTAAATGGGGTACCAAACTAGTATGCATGGGACAGTCCAGCTAAGTGAAGAACTGTCCCACACAAGGTGTGGGTAGTCTCCCGCCTCTACATGTTGAAATACAAAGAAGGGAGGGAGGGAAGCAGAGAAGGAAGGAAAGAATGAAAGAAGGAAAAAGGAGGAAAAGGGAAGTAAGGATAAATACATGTGGCACTAGCCAGGCACCTGGGCATGAGGAAGGCCCCCTGGATGAAATCTTGTGGAGAGTTGTTCAGGTGTTAGCAAATAGAAGCATTTTCCAGGTGTTTAAAATCTGATATCAAATATCTCCTCTCCCTTAGTTCAAACCTGTCTCAGGTGACAAATTCTCAGGACGTCCCAGTTGACATTGTCTCTCTCTGCTCCACCTTCTCCCTTGCACTCCACTTCTGTTTTGGGCCTTTGCAGGGTTAGTAACTTGTAATGGCAGCCCTAGGAAACCAATATGGTCTCCATGATTGGTGCAATCTGAAATGGTTTTTTGAGGAAAACACTGTCATGTACCTGTCTT
Source organism: Carollia perspicillata (assembly GCA_004027735.1). Classification (NCBI taxonomy): domain Eukaryota; kingdom Metazoa; phylum Chordata; class Mammalia; order Chiroptera; family Phyllostomidae; genus Carollia; species Carollia perspicillata. The sequence continues at coordinate 16,348 of PVKM010022754.1, forward strand.
GGCATGCTAGGTCTAGGTGCTAGAAGAGCTCCTGGATGTTCACAAAGAATGCCAGGCACCCTTTCCTTGGTCCCTCACCAGACAATAGAAGGCAGCTGTTAGTGGGAACAGAGTCTAACCCCAGATCCTCACTGCAGTCCAGACTAAATCTGCTTTTTTTTTTTTTACCCTTATGAGCTATGGTAACTCTTAGTTGACAGAGACTTCCAGGAACTTCCAGTGATGCATGCTCTGACCATGCAGGGTAATATCTCATTTCCCTGTGCCTCTGCTGCCCTGGGCCTGAGGATAACTCTGGGAACTTCGCAGGTGGTCACAGGAGTTGATATGGTATCCTGGTCAGAGTGTCCAGAAATCTGTAAAACCCCTGCCGTTTGCCTACTGGAAATCCTCCTCACTGGCCCTCAGGTTTCACATCTATAAAGAAGAGTTTGGGTAAGGTTGAGCTCTTTAGTGGCAGCAGCAACATGACTAATGTTCAGAATAACCGCTGGTCTTTCCTCATGCCCAGCAAGTGCCATGTGTGTTTGTCCTTACTTTCCCCTTTTCTTTTTTTTTTCTTTCTTTCATTCTTTCCTTCCTTCTCTGCTTCCCTCCTTCCCTTCCTTCTTTGTGTTTTGACATGTAGAGGTTGAAGACTACCCACACCTTGGGTGGGACAGTTCTTTACTCAGTTGGACTGTCCCATGCATACTAGTTTGGTATCCTGCCTCCCATCTCTTAACCGCCAGTCATTGAAATAACCAAAATACTTCCAGGCACTTCCACACTCCCGTGAGTGGACTGTTGAGTGTGCTCACTGCGTATTTTTTCCTTCCCTTTTCTCCACTGACCTCCCATGCCACGCCTCTGCTGGGACAGAACAATGGCATGTCATTCCATCTCCTACCATCATCACCTATAGGCTGTTGCACCTGCTGGGTGGGCCTAACATGGTGAGGACTCAGGGCTAGGATATGAGGTAGGCTGAATGGTAGAACTGGGTGGGCAGCAGATGAGAGAGGGTGTGCTGAATGTTCAGGAGCTGGGCCTTAGGAGGAGAGGACTCTGTGGGGTGAACCTGAGGGCTGGCAGGAGAATGGACACAAGTAGGCATTGGGAGGGGCCAAGGTGCCTACTTAGCCTTGCCCACCTTTCCCTTCCTCTGTTCTCCTCCCTTCCTACCACTCTGCCTGGTTCCTGTGGAGTCGTCAAACATGCCACCCCTGATAGGGGGTCAAGCTATTGGAGTCAGCCTGCTTAGATCTCCTAAGGCACAGGGCTTCTGAGGATGGACCTGAAAGAGATAATTCTAGGGAAAGAAGAGGGGAGAAACTCATTTCTGTCACTAGCCTCAACAGTGCATCCTCAATAAATGTTCCCTGACAAACTCAACATTGATGGCTACATGATCATGGGAAATTTTTTATCTTTGTCCTATTGGAACCCCAATAAAGTCTCTGTCTCACCTTCCTCTCACTCCTGCCTCTGCTTCCTGACCAAACCTGATGCTTTTCCCATGTGGCCCTGCATGGCATGGTGTGCCCCATTCTCCTGAGAAATGTAAGTAATAAACTCTTCTTTTAATGACATTGGCCTTTCCATGTCATCACTGTCTCATCTCTATCATTAAAATCCTGCAGGTACAAATGAGATGCAGCCTGAGGTTCATTGCTTTTTCTCTTTCTTTATTCTGACTTTCTAACCTGTGTTCTGAGACTTCAGGCCACACGTCCCAACTAGTCTTTTGTTTCTACCCCTTTTTGCCCTTCAAGAAACCTTGCAGAAGTGCGCCATCCATTATATAATCTTCTGTGTTATTAAAAGAGGTATAATTTCATCCTTGTATTAACCCAGAAAGTCTTCAATGCTAATATTCACGTTGGGAAGAGTGCAGCCAAGCTGGTGGACAAGGGTGTGGAAATTAGTTTAATCTCTCTGGAGAGTGATTTGGCAGAATATGTCAAGAACTTTAAGAATAGAACCTAACATTCTCTTCCTGGGTGCTGCTTAAAGAGGTGGCAACCATCTCCTACTGGGTACAGTGGCTTCCCTCAGACCCCTCATGAAACCCAAGATCATCAAAGAGAAGACTAAGAAGTTCATCCGGTACCAGTAAGACCAATATGTCAAAATCAAACAGAACTGGTGGAAACCCAGAGGCGTTGACAAGAGAGTGTGTTGAAGATTCAAGGGCCAGATCTTGATGCCCAACATTGATTATGGAAGCAACAAGAAAACAAAGTTCATGCTGCCCAGTGGCTTTTAGAAGTCCCTGGTCTGCAACATCAAGGAGCTTGAAGTGCTGCTGATGTGAAACAAATGTCACTGTGCCGAGACTTCTCATAATATCTCCTCCTTGAAGAGCTGGAAAGTGTTGTGAACAGTGCACCCAGCTGGCCCTTAGGGTCACCAATCCCAATGCCAGGCTGCGAGATGGAGAAAATAAATAGACAGCTTGTGTACAGACTGTATTTGTATTAATAAAACCATAAAATTCCACTAAAAAAACCCCAGAGCTCATCAAAAGAAATAATCTTAAAACCTGATAGAGGCTTATAAAGGCTTTCATCACAATGCTATTTCAATAGAAAGAATTGAAACCAACCAAAATAGCTTATTGACGAGGGACTGACTGGGTTAGTAAACATGGTATGTCCATTTGACAAATAAAATTACATTAACAATGCCTGTGTTTCAAATCACTTAAAATTTTATAAAAATAAGAAAATGTGATTTTTTAATGACAAAAGTTATTAGAAATGAATAAGAAAAAGATAAAAGGCCTTGACTGGTGTGGCCCAGTTGGTTTGGCATCATTCCACAAAGCAAAGGGTTTGTCAGTTCAATTCCTGGTCAGGGCACATGCCTGGGCTGCATGTTTGGTCCATGGTCAGAGTTACAGGTAACTGATCAATGTTTCTCTCTCACACTGATGTTTCTCTCCCTCTTTCTCTCTCTCTCCCCCTCTCTCTAAAAGTAAATAAATAAAATATTTTTTGAAAACAGAGAAAGGTAAAATGTTTAATAGAAAGATGTGCAAAAATCATAGAGAATTCCCCAAAGAAATTTCAGTATACATTAAAAAAATAACTCAAACATGCATTGAAAAATTAAGTGAGGTTCCCCTGTCAGGGCACATGACTAAGTTATGGGTTCCGTCCCCGGTTGGGGTGTGTACAGGAGGCAATCAATCAATGTTTTTCTCTCACTTTGATGCTTCTCTTTCTCTCTCTCTCAAATCAATTAAAACATATCCACAGGTGAGGATCTTAAAAAGTATTTAAAAAGACATTTACACCTTAAAACAGTGCATAAGTTGTTACAACTATACTGGAGGGCAATCTGGCAAAGTTAATTCATTCACCACATATTTACTGAGTGTCTGCCAGGCATTGAGAAGGTTTCTCAGTGGGGTGGGGTAGGATTGATTTAGCCCCCTTAGGAGCATTTGGAAATCTTGGGGGCATTTGGGGTTTCTACACTGACTTGGTGGTACCACCAATGTTTAGTACCCACCTTTTGTAGATACTGAACATCCTATACTGGGTCGGACAGTCCAGCATTTTCATCCAATTATTTGTCCACTGTTTATTCTTTCTTTTCCTCTTTGCTGTGCTCTCCTATAGGTGCAGCCAAGCTCCTCGTCCACTGACGTTAGGCCATGTGATTTGCTTTGACCAGATGAAAGCGGGAAGATATGAGATTGTCCTATTATTTCTAGATGGAGGTATTAAGAAGAATCCTCTGTTCTTCTCACTCTCTTGTGCCATTCATCATAAGTAGAATGTACTCAGGCAGCCATTGCTACTTCTGCCTGGGTCCTTGAATGAGCACCAGATGTGAGAGAAGGGAGCAGAGCTGAGTCTAGCTAAACACAGCCAAGCGAGACCCATGAGTGGATATCAGTGTTTGTAGTGAGCACTGAGATTTGGAGTTTGTTTGCTAAGCATTATCAGCAAGGCATAATCTAAATAATACATTCAATGAGAAAGAATTGCCCCTCCAAATACCTTAAGCATCCCCAGTCTCTGTTCCAGACACACCAGATAGAGAAAAGAAAGAAACAGAGCTGTGTGATGAATGTGCACAGTCAATAAATAATTGAACTGAACGATTGTATATTAAAGTGCTCTTGATGGCAAGTTGAAAGGTGGGATGAGAAAGAGGAGCAGGAGCAATGACTTCAAATGGGAAGTCAGTGAGAGTTTCTCCAAGGAAATAATATTTAAGACCTTGGGTTGAGTAAGAGTGAGACTCGGAGCAGGGGTAAGTGTTTCAGGCTGAAGGACCTGTGTGGGCAGAGCAGGAAGAGCTGGGTTGGCCTGGGGCCTGGAGCACAGGGAGCAAGAGGCAGAGGGGCCTGGCCCAGGCAGGACCATAGGCACAAGGGAGCGGGGCTTGGATTTCACCTAATCACAGTGAGAGCAATCCGAGGGCTTAAAGAAAAATTATTTGGTAAACATGTCAGTCTGATCACTGGTGTCAATTCAGCCACTGGTCTCTAGAAATGGACTTTGAGTTCCAAATGTAACCAGCGACAAGATTGCTCATGTGAAACTCCTACTGCTGTTTATGTTATTCGGACTTGGTAAATAGCAAAAATCGGAATCCAAACATTACACTGTCTAAAAATGGAAGGAAAGGAAACAATAACTCAGGGGATGTATTTCAAAATAAACTGCATTTATAAAACACAGTTTAAGAATTATAATTTTACTGAGCTTCTATTTGAGCAATTATATAACCACTTAAGTTTAGTAGTGATGCTGGCAATTTGGATATGCCAAGAGAAGCCATAAAGTGCTTCCTTTAAGTGGAAAGGTGAAAGTTCTTGACTTACAAGGAAAGAAAAAAATATCATGTGCCAAGGTTGCTAAGGAAAAAAAATCTGTGAAATTGTGAAGAGGGAAAAAGAAATTTGTGCTAGCTTTGCTGTTGTTCCTCAAACAGCAAAAGTTGTGGCATGGTAAGTGCTTAGTTATGATGGAAAAGGCATTAAATTTGTGGATGGAAGACATGAACAGAAAACATGTTCCAAATGATGGCAACATGTTGAACCAGAGAGCACTGAGCCTAAGAAAGACTTCAGCAAGGGATCCTTGAAATGAGTGACACCAAGACATTTACTGCAGGTAGGGGATGTGTACACAGATTCTGGAATAGGTTTGGCATTTTATCATCTCACATCATCATAAGAAGAAGGAGGAGGAGGAGGAAAAAAGGAGGTGGAAGAGGAAGCAGTGGAGTAGGAGAAGGAGGAGGAGGAGAGGA